>JBBPMC010000389.1:11899-23986 GCA_038090115.1 Strobilomyces echinocephalus | reverse complement strand
TTTTCGTCCACTCTCGGTGTTGTTGACCACCTATCGCACGCGGAGGCTTTACCGCTCGCCCCCGCGCGTTCGCCCATGCCCCTCTCCTGTCGTTGCTCGCCGCTCGCCAACCCTATGACGCTGGAAACCCCAAAAAATTCGCGCGTTTTTTTCGTGGGAAGCGCGCGATTTAGCACTAGGGTGCGCGATTTTTTGGAGTGTGCGCGATATATAGTCACGGTCAGCACAATTCAGAGTCCAAGTTGAAGTACTCGATGCAACAGGACGACGAGGACGACGTGGCGTTCACAAGCCACTGTGACACTACCGCCGCCTCTAACCACGACGACTCGACGCTCGCCCAGCGCCGCTGTCGTGTCTGGGGCCCAAGCTCCGATGCTTGCCCAGTGGCCCCGCTATGTCTACTCGAGCCTTGATGCTTGCCCAACACTCCGAACCCAAACGCTTACCCAGCGGCCCTGCCGTGTCCTCTCGAGCCTTCACACAGACCCAACGCCCCCTCTTTGGACATCGCTCTGTCCACTCTCGCAGGCGCGTGTGCCCGGCAGGCAGGCTCCGGACCCAGGTGAGCTGCGAGGAGCCGGAATGATCAATGGAGGCAGGGGGTGGTGGGTGGGTACGAAACAGGCGAGGACGAGCGGGGGAGCGACGATGTGGAGGCGTGAGAGAACAAGGAGCCCCGCTTGCTTACGCGTAATGCCGCTAGTCGGAAGAACCCTGACATTCGTTCAGTGCCCTCACCGTGTCTGTTCGAGCGTCGGACACCCACTCGATCGTCTTTTCTCGAGTGCGGCTCGTCTGGTGTCCCTTCTGTGTTTCCTCGAATGCAAAGGCTCCCCTGCCACTCCCGCCGTTTTTTTTTGGAGTCGCCTGGCGCCCCTGCCACCCCCCGCCGTCTTTCCTCGAGTGCGACCACTCGCCGGTCGCCGCTGCCGCGTCCATTCGGGTGCAAGTGCTCCCTGCCGCCCCCACCGCCCTCATTCAAGCGCCAGCACTCTTCCGTCGTCCCTGCTGTACTCACTCGAGCTCCTCCGTCCGTGGGGACGGGCCCATGCTGTCTTCATTCGAGTGCCCTCGCCGTGTTCTTTCGGGCGCCACCGCTTGCTGGTCGCCGTCCCCCCCACCCTTATTCGGGACCCGGCAGCCGCTCGTTGGTCGTTCCCACTGTCTTGATTCGAGCCTCAGCGCTCGTCTGTCGCCTTCGCCGCGTTTTTTCTGACGCTGCCGCTCATCGGCCACTGTCACCACCTTTACTCGAGCACCAGCGTTCGTTGGTCTCCCCCGCCGTGGTTTTTCGAGTGCCTACACTCGTTTGGCCCCTTCACCGTCTTTATTCGAGCCTGAACACTCGCCCAACACCCCCTCGTATCTACTGGTGCCCGACCCCACGCTGTAGGTAGTATCCTACATAATAATATCAAATTTTGTCGTCGTCGTCCTGTGCACTGAGTACTTGGACTCTGAATCACCATGACTATATCGCGCGCACTCGACCGAAAAATCGCGCACCTTGGTGCTGAATCGCGCGCTTCCCACGAAAAAAAACGCGCGAATTTTTTGGGGTTTCCAGCGTCATACAACCCTGCCGCAGAACGTTGTGCGCGATAACAGGAAGGACTTGCTCACGGTAGGGTTTTTTCGTAAGGAGATTAGGTGTTACACAAATCATGACAACGAGGAGCAATTTTGGTGAGTCGTCGCTTTCGGCTTGAGGACGAGTACACTGGGACCGACGACAGATAAGGAATTTTTAACGATCGAAGCGTCGCCCTTCAATGGGACGAAGGTTCAGAACTCGGTCGGGTGAATACTGTCTTCGTCAATTCGTTGGGAAGAGTGTACCCGGTAGGTGCGATTATGGGTGTGGTGCTGACGACGGAGTATAGTGAATGCAGTTTAACGACTGTCTCCGATTTCGAGGTCGTCACAGATGGTTCACCTGTGGTTGTAGGCAGGAACTGAGTTGCTTTATGGAGAGAAGTGCATGAGCAGAGGCAGCTCCATGAGCAACCCACTGAGGGTAGACATGCAACGGAGAACTTGCACACAGAGGATTGCACCGTTAACTGTTTGAACGAGATAGGATATAAACTGTTACCAGAACTTCTTGTTATAGCGAGGCAACACGGAATTCAGAGATGATCATCGATCACTTAGTCAGGCATATCTGTCTCGGTTGCTACACTGAACGGGTTGACAAGGGTGATGACCTGGCCGGTGTCGAAATTCGCTTACTGCAAAGTAGACTGCGAAGGAGGCCGTTCCAATGATTACTTCGGATGCAACAGGTGGGCCGGACATGTGCTCATTGTTGGATCTGGGTTTATAGTATGAGCTGACAGCCATGAGCACCGAGCTCGAAGGTGAATAGTACGTGATGAGTTATTGATCTGAGTTACAGTGAACTAACGTCTCCTTTCGACAGTATTGCACACACCGAGCATTGCCTTCGCAGAATGTACGTCCCTTTGCTTCCACCCCGAAGCACCTGTGAATGTTGTGTAGTGCTCCTTATTTTGCGCCAAGAGGCGTGCGTTAGCACGCCGGGCGGACACAAGGTTGTAAATACCTCGAGGGGGGAGGGGGTCATTTTCGAGTGATGTTACTTTTGACAGTGTACAAGCGATTTCGTACCTATTGAGATGTAAAGACGAACCTCGTGTGCATGATTTATCGGGATGGGATGTTTTACATCCTGTGCATCATATCTCTCGATTCGATAACCCCCACGGCTTACCTCTTGGCAAAGTTATCACGTTCGCCAATGTCATCATTGCTGGTGTATTGCCGGTGAGCACCATCTTATAGGAAATCAGTCGTTTTCTGGGCAAAACGGATCTATGGCGTATGGGTAAGCATAGGTTCCGGGCCGAATGTTGCATTGTGGTACTACATAATCTCGTCGCTTTTCAGCAGTTTGCATAGTTATAGAGCATGGGGTCGTTCACGCATAGCGGTGTCAGAAGCGGAGGTTCGGCTTTACCCGTAGCGGGCTTTCCCCGTCAGTTGGCAGCAAACAGTGCAAAGCCCACTCAACGGATTCTAGCTCACGAGGATGCCTCCATTGTCTCCCACCAGACCTACAGCATCCATTCGAGCTCGAGCGCTCTCCAGACGCCCTCGCGACTTTTCGATCCAAGACCCTTGCGCGCCCTTCTAATCACGTCCATTCGATGATCCATCGCTCCCACCGTGCTCATCAGAGCACCAGCACTTTCCAGCTGCTTCCACCACGTGTCCGTTCGAACGCGGGTGCTTGCTCGTCGCCCCCACCACGTCTACGGGCGAGCGTTCGAGCAGAATTGCGCCCACAACGTCTATTCGACCGCGAGCGCTCGCCTAGCGTTGCTACTACTGTCTGTTCGCGCATCACTTCTCTCGTCGCCTTCAGCACGTCGATTCGAGCCTTAATATTCGTTTGTTGGCCCGCCATACCTACTTGAGCGTGAGCACTCATTTGTCTCCCCCATCTTATACTTAGCTACATATTATGTACATTCTATACTTCTCCCTTGTACAGCGCGCGTACTACTTACATAGCGGGCTCTACCACGCAGCGCCGCGGCCCTGTTCAGCTTGTTTTACTTGTCGTTCCGGCCTACTGAATCGCAAGGTTTCCGTTGACTCTCAATGAGATGAGTACCGCTGAGTCAAATTCAATCACCGCCGGATAAGCATGAACACCCCCACGCTCTATTGCTATGCAAATTGCTGTTATGCTGTCGTTCATGCTACAGCTTTTGGCTCTCATTACCCTGTCAGCTCGTCGCGTTGGTCCCCCCTGGCTCCCCCATCTTCTGCCACCAGTCCATCGTCATGGCATTCTGCCTCTCTATGAGATCGAGGAAATGTATACTCAATAGAAGCCTGTCATCAAAATTTCACAACAGTTGAATAGTATCCCCTTTTACTGCGAGATAGAGCCATGTAGAGGTTGAACAGGTTGAGCTCGTGTCGCGATGTCGACTATTGCGGCCACCATTGTTTTACCTTGCACCCGGTACTCGGTGCGAGCGTACGCAAGAGTAATAGGGAACTGGGTCCGGTGGCCCGGGACCGTCTTCGTTTTTCAGCTGGTGCCTCGTCCCACCGCATCGTCACGGTCATCGGTTCAATGGGGACGACATCCTGTGGGAGGGGGGAAAGGACTGCGGCGCGCATGTTTGACAGTTTTACGAATGTATAGAGGCCCGAGGGGTCGAGGTGTTTCACCTTGGTTTCCCTCGTGCGGGTGCGTCCCTAGTCGCAGGATTATGTCGGTGATGGTGCCTCTTGTCCTGTTTGCGATGTCGTTCTCCGTGTCGATGTCGTCCTGTCCCAACCCCCCAACACTTTCCTCACCGTGTTGATTGAAGTTTTGACCCGACGTTCTGCTCGCCCGGGCCCGACGTGATCAGCTGAGCGGAGTCCAAAAATGAAAGCGAATTGATGGGTGGGAAAAATGAATGAAAAATGGAAACGAAAACGAAAACGGAAAAACGAAAGCGAAAACGACAAAACGAAAGCGAAAGTGATCGAAAATGGAGGCGAAAGCTAAATAAAAGTAAACCAATAATTTTGTCTGCTCCCGCCCTTCATACCCGCCCTTATGTTTTCATCATCGCATCGGAGGGATCAGTAGCAGCACACAGAAGTATGAGCTTAGGCACTGAATATTGAATGTTAGGCAAGGGGGTTGTGTGCACATCCTCGTGTACGTCGAGTCCATCCTGAGTGAGTGGGGAGAGCCGCGTACTGTGGTCGACGCGGCATGATCGTTACCGCTATCTCTTGTGTTTTCGTGCGTTTTTCATACTTGCCAACGTCGCGCTGAGTACAGGTGCAGCACAGCGTCGAGGGCCCACCCATCATCACGTTTTTGTCAACGGATGCAGGCTGAAACATCGATTGGCGGTCAAAGGCACAGGGCGCATTGTTGTCGTGCCGACTCAGAAATTGCTCGCCGAGTAGAGTAGGGGAGTTGAAGGGACAGACACGATGTCGCGCTAGGGAGGTAGGTCATCAATGCAAGAGAAGATGGAGCGGCGGCATCTTGCCATCGGGCTCCCGAATCCGCGGGGCCGGCTAGCGCGGGTCCTCATCCTTGCCGTCCTCGCCGCGACCAATGGTAGCAGAGGAGTGTGGAACACACGCCTAGTATTCGGTTTTGGAGTTCAGAGGTGAGGAGGGAGCAAAGTGTCACAGGCGATACCTCTTAGACTCTCGTCCTCAATTGCCTTCATGTAAGTTACCACGTCCGCCCCTCGTTCTTTTCTGTCTCATTGTGTCGTGGGCGACATGCCACGTGAAGTTGTTGCGGACGCCTACGTATGTCACCTTATTCCCTCAGGCTTCCTTGACAGCATGCGGCGACCGCCACGAAAACGCGAAACTGCAAAACGGAAGACGAGTTGGAAGACGTAGTAAGCCGGAAACCCAAAAAGGAAAGCCTGAAAGTGTGAAAACATAAAAGGAAAGTCGGAAAGCGCGAAAACATGAAATAAAAGCTGGAAAACGTGAAAACATGAAACGAAAGCCGGAAAGCGCGAAAACGTGGTTAAAAAAACATGTACGAAAGCACGAAAACAGGTAATGAAATCTGGAAAGAGTTAGACGAAAGTTCTGTCCATATAGGTCCGTTATATGTTGATGCACAGAAGTTATGGGTGTCAATAGCGGTAACGAGCCATCTACATTCTGAGCCTTCGAGACTGGAAGACGATGATGGAAACAGGCGGAACTTGTGAGTACTGCAATGCTATTCGGAAGTCCAACTTGAACGATATAAACCAAGGTGAGAACATTCGAAGCTTCATCCCGCTCGTCTCGATTCTTTTCGAGCCTGGCAATAATGCGACTGTGGAATAGCCTTACCTTTTCGAGCACCTTCACTGCATTGACCGCATGGACGCAATTGGTGCACGGCGCTAGTAAGCGTTATGTGCGTTGCCCCTTAATACCTATTGCTGATTCTCGGTCCAATAGCAGCAGTATCTCTCACGATCAGCGCGATCTTGGTGAACCGACTCATACTTCTGGCGTTGAGTTACATGAGTCAGCTAGCCGTGAACGTCGCAGTACCCGTGTGACCAGTGGATTATAGCAGGTGTCGTTATCCCAATGTTTCTGTAACAAAATCTGAAGGAAGTGCTCTTGTTGACAGACGGTGAGGGAACAGATCGCTTTGCGCGCAGCATGGTTACCCGACGAAACTGATCTACATGTGTGTTACAGACATCGGCGATGAAGTGCTAGAGGATGGCCATGTATATCAAGTCTCAGGACGTTGGTACACCCTGCTCAAGATTGGGGAGAGCGAGGGCGGTGAGTAGGCTTGGTCTAGTGTCATGCAATCCTCGGATATAGTACATGCAATTCTCCCCTCCCTTTCCGATGCTGTCTTCAACCATGTTATTCATAGACTTGTAGCTTTGCTAGTGGACGATACAATATTTGATATTTTGCTTTCTGACTTCTCTGGTTTTGAAACTGCGCCAAGCATCCATGAGGTTGCCACATTCCCTTCGCCTTTTTGCAGTTTCGTCTATTAGTTGGAGATACTGTATAAGGCGCGCTACATCCCGCGGAGGACCTCTCAATGTGGCGATAAAGATATTTTGCGGGTTGGATAAGTACGTGTGGTGACTGGTCGGAGTGTCCACGGATTACTCCGAGGAGTCGCAAGGGCCCCTGCCACGGGAGCAGTCTGTGAGCGCCCATGATCATGAAACGGAGTAGTTGCATCATGACACGTCCTTCGTCGGCGAAGTTCGATGTGAGGTCCAACGCGGTGCTCCTAGCGAGGAACATCATGATCACAGAAAACGTCCAAACAATCGCTCGCCCGACACCTGACATGCTTTGGAGAGGTAAGTAAATTTTTTCCTTCTGATTCCTAGATACGCCGTTGAGCTCGTGGCTCGACTAGTCCATTCAGCCTCGTTGTTGAAGGCCTTGTGCGTCCGACGCATCGTCACTGGCACTTCCGCTACTAGAAGTATGGCCCCCTGATGTTAGACCGTCGATATCTCGAGGTACCCCAAGGTGACTCCCACCTTTCTGACCAGTAATTTATGAACACTATCCGACCCGGCTGTGGGTCTACTGTTCTACCTCCGGCCAACACCGCAATGGAACTCGGCTGTTAGCCTAGGCACCACCATATTCGTGATTCAAGCGCGTCCGGTGGTGCCTGACAACCGAGTTCTCCTTCGTTTCGTTGCTTGCTCTAGGTGGTAATAGTTCGAGTTCTCGGATCTCTTCGTTCATGCTCTAGACAGGCAGGGTCCTCGGATACGGACGGACGGCATTTTCATCTGCTCAGCGAGCTCATCTGAGTTGATGTGTTTACTTCCTTGTTCAGGCGAGGCTCGAGCGACGCCACAGCAGTCGGGCTCATCCGGTTTCTTTGAGAAGGAGAAGGTCTGTGTAAACGATGTTGAGAGTCTGGGCGTATCATGATTCGGAAGGAGACGTGGAGTCATGCCGCAACGTCGACTCGTCTGCGGGTCGGTCCCGCCAGCGTTTCAGCCACATCGGCACCATGATAGACTCGGCAGTATCGACGTATGTGGTTGACCTCGACGTGCTGGTCGTCGAAGTCCTGTGTCGACTTGTAAGTTGGAGCGCGTGTGGTTGCACACGATCTCTCTCGCGTGCTGATGTCTATAAGGTGTTACGCCGACCTGATGAACCCAAGGATCTCACGCCGATCGGCGGCCACACCCGCGCCACAACCGGCACCGGTGACGAGCGAGACTCGGACCGATGTACGTTCTTCCCACTCAGGACGTGCCGATACCTGATCCTGCCAGTCTCTCTCCTCTCTCACTGGCGTCCCTTCGACCTCGATCCCCACCTCCTCCGCGTCCTGCCCCACAAATCCTTCTCTACGCCGACCCCGCCGGTCCAGACCCCACTCGCCCTCGAGGCCGCGTCGTCATCGACGTCACCGAGACCGTCTCCTTTTTCTCTCTATTTCCATCACTGACAAGGCCATCAATAGGGCTCAGGCAAAACACTCGCGCACACCCTCCCAATCCTTCATTGCCTCCTCTCCTCCCCGCGCCCGTCCATACGCACTGACGCTCCACGCCCTCGCCATGACCCCCATCTCACGTATATTATGTACCTTCTGCTGCGATATCCCGGTCGCGCCCTCGTGTTTCTGTCGGCGATCGACGGGATCAGACGACTGGCGCCGTTGTTGTAGCTCCTCGAGCTCCACGTTTTCCCGCTGCATTCCCAGCTGGGGCAATGCCAGCGTCTCAAGAACATCGACAGGTTCAAAGCGAACGAGAACGCGGTGCTGCTGGCGACGGACATTGCGGCTAGAGGACTGGACATTCCGGTGGTAGACCACGTCATACACTATCGGGTGCCGCGTTCGGCGGGCGCGTTTATCCATCGAAATGGGCGAACAGCACGCGCGATCCGTTAGCCCCAAGGACTTGGCCAATTCTCAAGTTCCGAGAGCTCAACAGCTCCATCCTCGGTTCCGAGGTCACGAATGACAAGAAACGTGGCAAGTCGGATGCTGAGTCAGAGATGGATACTGCCTCGGATTTGGACGGTGCCAGTGGTTCCGAAAGTTGGTTGGACGGAAATCTGTCAGAAGTTGAGAATGATCAGGACTATATTGTGTGTGACGGTGAGGTGCTCAGATCGCTCGAGGATGCCCATTCAGAATCACCGCGATTACTTGACTTGTTGTCAGACAAGCCTCTCGAGCAGACCATGACCGTCGGGCCCCGGGGAGCGAGAGCGCCCAAGCGAGTTCGTCCACCGGAGCACTGCAGCGTGGCGGACCACTTGATTGGTCTTTTAACTTCGCGTAGTATGGAACCATGTCTACGTACAGTGTCAAAAACTACTATGGAAGAGCTCCGAGTTTAAAACATGTCGAGAACTCCCGAAGGAATTTTTCACGGAGCCCTACCAGAAATCAATTACAGTGCCACGTGCTACGAACGGGATACAGTATGTGTGTGCTCGTCTGGGGCCATACTGTCGATTCAGAGTTGTCGATGGTATCCATACTATGTACAGTAGGTAATGAAGCGATAGCGCACGACAATCGAGGTTATAGATGCGGGATGTAGCTGGTCCAGGAAACTGTCTGGTAAACGGAGCATGGTAGAGCACGGAGGCTGGCAAGCATCAAGCCCACAAGCATCGCCCGGCATGTAACTCCATAAAAGAGCACGTTAATATACAGGACAAGGGCAGAAATATTGTGGCGAGAAGGCCTGAGCCGGTAGCTTGGCAGGCTGCTCAAAGTGACTATGGAACTGCCTGCCAAAACGAACGAGGCGACGCGCCATGTGATCCTTTCCGCTCTCGTCGGAAACTCGAAGTTCCAGGCGATCAAATGGAGTCCACCAAGAATGAACCAAGTGACACAAAGTGAGCAATACGTGACAAAAACGATCGCTTCATCATCGCTGGTGAAACTGGAGATTATCTTACTCAGTCCTGAGACTCCAGGAGTGACCTGGAAGTCGGCCTGAGATTGGTCGGTCAGCAATGGAAAATAGACTCTGGAAAGAACGAACATCTGGGGACATGGCACCTATTTCATTCATTCCACGCACCCGCCTCCAACCGGCTATCAGCCAGTGCGGAAGCATGGGCTCTGGCTTCCATGCGTGGTACCTACGTATAATGACGTGCTCGTAGAACGACTTGCCACTCTTAGGGAAGAAATTACTTACAAAACTTCTTCTTGCTTGTCGCTCGCTAGCATTTGTTCGGGGGACTGCTCCTCCATATTCTTTCTAGACTTCTCTTCTTTTACTTTCGAACGCAAATAAAAAACATGAGGACGTCCCGGGCAGAGGGGCTTGTACCACCAAAGGCCAACGACTAGGAGCGAGAGGACAGCCATGCAAAGGGTGTCGAGTTCGACCAACGTCACTGCAAGCCCGACAGAAAGCCGGACGATGACCTGGACTACGAACCAGGTCAAGTGGATAGCGAAGATTGTCTTTCCCATCCAATCCGACTTGCTTTTGTCCCTGATGTCTCGGACCGTGATGATCGGATTCATGATTTCGCCTCCCTTGCAAAGCTCTAGGAAGGGGTCGCAGCCGATCTGGACCTCAGTACCGTCCTCGCAGTGATAAACCAAGCCGCCCATCTCAGCGAAGAAGCTGTGTGTCATCGACCATTCGTACCCTTCGTCTAACGGAGATCCAAAGCCAAGACGCATGAGATGTTTGCGACGTGGCACTAAGAGACTACACACCACGAAACTTCTTGACGTTTCTACGAGCGGCATACCACTCCTGGGCAGCATACGCGACCATCATCTCCGGCAGGAGAAATGCCATGAAGCTGCATAGGATCTTGAACCATACGGACTGTTCCCACTCATTGCGAGGGACATTAAAATGGACGGTGTGCCACACGCAGATCAACAAGGTCAGCGCGCAGCTGCCCAAGATGCTCCACACACTGCGCGTCGTCCCATCAGGCGGCGGGCAATGGTCAGAACTCGTAGAATTGGAGGAGGCTGCCTGTACGATCTGGACGGAACAGAGGATGGCGAAGAGGACGGGAGTCATAGGAAGACGAAAGTCGGCGGGGAAAGAAAGATTCATGGCAGGACTGACCGTCACGCAAAGTTCTTTTAAGGTCATGGCCCGCAGGTTATCGCGTGCATGAACGTGCGAACCGAGGCGTCCGATTCTATTGCATCAATGATCATGGGCGGCATGAGCGCTTGATATGACCATCCACAGGAAACGATGATCTGCGGTGGATGAGTAGCTTGCTGTTCCTCTGGTCTGGGTCCAAGTTTCGTCATGGTTAGCTTCGGTGCCTGCGTCGGTGCAAGACCGATGACACGCCGGGCACTGAGTCATTTGGATGTAGGTGGCGGCCTGTACGTGGGTCGATGAACGCAAACCCTGGATATGCTCTCGACTCACGATGACGCTCCGCATGCTCGCCACGACTCGCTTCGATGATTCACAGAAGGGGCAAGGAAGAGCGTCTTGGACGACCGTGGGACAGGAGGGGTGTGCGAGCGTGTCGGCAGGAAAGAGAATGAGTTGGATGCGACGCTGGATGCAGAGCTAGCGCTGCTACTAGAAAGATGGACTGGCATCTATGCGTATCGTGCTTGCGTGGACAACAATCAAGGGCGAGCGCTGTTAAACAGCGCTCGGTCGAGTGGGAGCAATGAGTGCGGAGACGGGAAGATGAGTACAAGAGGAAATGGGCGGGCGAAAGCCTTTGGTTTTCCGGCCCGAAACTGCACCTGGACCAAAGGCGACCTGTAAGGGTGGGCTGGGCCGCCGAACGGCGACGCTCGAACGACTGGAGCGAATGAGACAGCGTCGGACGAGGAGATGGAATCGAGCTCGGCCGCAGCCTGTGAGAGAGTGAGGCGGGCGGGCAAAAAAGAGTGTGGTACGTAGCAGCGGGGAAGCGACGTGGTCTGCGGGTCGGACGCCAGCGTTCACTTCCAGCCACATGCATATGTGTGGTTGACCTCGATATGTTGGTCTGTGTCGACCAGTCGACGTCGTCTACGAACAGGTCACGTCGTCAAGTTCAACGTCGGTCTACGTTTTCGCTATTCTCGCGCGCGCTGACGCCTAAAAGGTGTTGCGCCGGCCTGATGGACTCAGGGATCTCCCCCGGCGCCGGTGACGTTCGACAGTCGAGGTCACAAAGCGAGAGTCGGACTGATGTACGTTCTTCCCAAGTCACGTGCTCAGTTCCCCTCCCGAACTGGCGCCCCGGCTTCGATCTCCACACCCTCCTCGTCCTGCAACAAGACGACGTTTTCCACGCACACCCAGATTCAGTCGCTCCCCGTCCCACTCGTCCTCGCAGGCCGCGGCATCATCGGCGTCGCCGAGACTGTGTGTCATCAATTTCCATAAACCTCTATCACTTTCTCTGATCCGGACATCGACAGGGCTCGGGAAAAACCTCGCGCACGCCGTCCCGATCCTCCACAACCTTCTCTCCTGCCTATGCATCCAACGCCCTCATCATAACGCTCACCCACGAACTTGCCCTCCAGGTCGCCCACTACCTCAACCCCTTTGTCCTTGCGCCCGACGCCAATGCCAACGCCAACGCCAACGCCAACGC
>JBBPMC010000389.1:0-11889 GCA_038090115.1 Strobilomyces echinocephalus | reverse complement strand
CACCACCGTCCTTGTATGTCGTCCCAAAAACAACACCACGTGCTCGATCACAGCGCCGACGTCTTGGTCACCACCCAGAGTCGCCCCTGGGACACCTTGGAAGAGGTGCGCTGAGCATCGATAATCACGCGAGGCCCTCATCAGACGGGTCCAGAACCTCTCGGGGCTCGTGTTGGACGAGGCAGACCGCACGATCGAGGTAGGACATTTCGCGCCGAAATGGACAGGATCTCGCGGCTCACCGTGCGTCGTACCATGTGAGTCGATCGACGTACTCTCGTCTGTGTCCGGCGACGCTGAGCAAGGATCTGCAGCGAAATCGGTGTCACAAGCTGCCAGTGGGCATCTCGAAGTTCCCAGCAGCATCGGTAAGTCGCGGTCCGGCCATGCACGCAGCACGCCACATGACGTATACATATAGATGGGCTCGACTTTCGGGGCCCGGTACCAGAGGTGGTTGACATCAATCCAGAAGGCGGGGTCGTGGCACGATCGAGTGCCTGGCATCTGAACATGTGAGCTACCGACGCACGTTTGGAGCGCGGTCAGTCGATGACGCCAACGCCGTGAGGACACCCATCCGCATTACCTTTTCTCCAGTGGTACGCTCGGCGATCGACAGGATCGGGCGAGTCGCGCCTCAGCTTCTTGATCTCAGGACGTTTCCGCTGCATTCGCAGCCGGAGCAACGCCGGCGCCTCAATATCGCGCTCCATGGCCCATCTTTGGGATCGGAGCTGATCGACGATCCGCGAGGGTCCAAGGTGACGTCCAACACGTTGTTCCTGGCGAAGAACGTCGCAGAAATCCTAACGCTTTTAACACGAGCGTGACGCATTGCAGAGGTAATTTTTTCCCCTATGATTCCTAGATACATTGTTGACCTCGAGGCTTGACTAGTCCGTTCAGTCTCGCCATTGAAGGCCTTGTGCGGACGAGGCGTCCTCACTGCTGCTACCAGTATGGTTCCCTGACACCAAACCGTCGATGTCCTGAGGTACCACAATGTGACTCCTATCCGACCCGGCAAGGCGTCCAAGCGCGTCTGGTGGTGCCTGACAGGCAATAGTTCTCGTTCTCGGATCTCTTCGTTCATGCTCACTAGACAGGGTCTTCGGATTCGGACGGACGGCATTGTCATCTGCTCAGTGAACTCGATGGTACACGAAAGGCTCCGTCCCGACGGCAAAGCGGGTCGAGGGAGCTCGTGTGGGCTGATATGATTACTTGCTTGTTCGGGCCAGGCACGAGCGACGCCAGCAGTCAGGTTCATTCGATTTCTTTGGAAAAGAAAAGGACTGTCACGGTGTAAACGATGTTGAGAGTCTGGGGACTTCTTTTTTACGGAGGTCGTTCGTGAATTATGTGGCGTATCGTGAATGTTATCATGAGGCTGTTGGAGGAGCGCAACGCAGTGAACGTTGGATGGTGTATCGTGGGCGCATGAGCGGTGGGGAAACAAACGCAGTGGATTCCATTCCAGCTTCAAGTCTGAACTCAGAGCACACCGTGACAAAGCCTACTTTCGCACGCGCTTCGTCCCGAAGATGTATCGTGATCATAGTACAAGCGCGCTGATAAGTTAAAGATGAGGGATATATTGTGTCCAGGCAACCGTCTCGTGAGCAGAGCACGGAAGTGCGCGAAGACTGGCGAGCATCGATCCCACCAGCAATACCCGGGACACGACACCCAAGACCGTGGTCACTTTATCCGTCGCTGCACCGACCCATCTAGGTATCATACGGCCTCGCTTATCGTCCAACCTGATTGTGGCGAACATACTGCCAAAGACTAACGAGTCTCCCGCCAAAATGAGCGACGCCACGCGCCATAGAATCTTCTCCGCCTCCGTCGGAAATTGGAAGTGCCAGGCAGCCAGATGCAAGCATCCAAGAATGAACGAACTGACACAAAGCGAAGCAACAGTGACATGGAGGTCATCATCTTCCGCATAATAGGTCACTTTCGCCTTATCGAGTAAATAATGATATTTCTCCTAACCACAAGTTTCATTCAGTTATCGAGAAGAAAAGTTCGGGAAAGTACAGACATTCATAGCATTGGCGAGTGTCTCCTCGTCGCCAAATTTGCGTGTAAACGCGAAACAACTTTTCAACCGGCTTGGTAAGGTCGGTTCCGACTTCCACGCAGCTAGACTGCATGCGGTCGCTTTGGCCCAGCTTAGAAAACGGTTGGTTGAGAAGTACTCACCAGGCGTCGTACCGCTCGTGGGAAAGTGAGCCAGTCGAATAGAAAACATGAGGGCATTCGGGGCGGAGCGGCTTGTCCCACCACAAGACGATGACTATAAGTGATAGCGTGGCCATGCATCCCGTGTCGAGTTCGACCAGCGTGACCGCCAGGCCCCTGTGATAGCGAACGATGGCCTGGAGCATGAACCACCCCAATTGCAGGGCAAGGACGGCCTTTCCCAGCCAATCGGATTTGCTCTTGTCCCTGATCTCCTTGGCCGTAATGTACGGATTTATGATTTTCTTTGCCTTGAAGAGCTGCAGGAACTGGTCGGAATCGATTTTCCTCGCTATACCGTCCTCGTAGCAATAGTAAAAACCGCCCATCCCAGCAAAAAAACTGTGCGTCATCGACCACTCGTACCCTTTATCTGACAAGATTCCGAATGGCGTTAGCTACTTCGATCCCTAGCGGCGGTTGACGATGACGTACCACTAAATTTCTTGACATCTCTACGTGCCCTCGAGCGTTCCCGAGTAGCGACGGCGATCGTCCCCTCCGGGACGAGAAATGACACCAAGGCACATAGACACTTGAACCACAGAGACGCTTCCGTCTCGTCCTGAGGTACGTTGAAATGGACGGTGTGCCATACGCAGATCAACAAGGTCAGCGCGCAGCTGCCCAAGATACTCCACAGGCTCCGCGTCGTCCCATCAGGCGGCGGGCAACGGTCAGAGCTCGTAGAATTGGTGGAAGCTGCCAGTCCGAGCTGGGCGAAACAGATGAGGATGAAGAGGACGGGAGTCATGGAGAGACGACAATCGGGGGCAAGGGAAGATAGACAGATTGGAGAGACCTCGCCGTCACGCTCGCTCTTTTGTGAGCCTGCAGCCGGCATGCAGGCCAACGGGTGCAGGACCGTGCGAAAAGAAGTTCCGTCCCATCCGCCTCATGGGCGGTATGAGCGCTTGATACGGCTCCACCGCCCATAGGAAGCGACGACCTGCGGTCGACGAGTAGCTTGCTGTCCCTCCGGTCTTGGTCCAAGTTTCGTCAGGGTCGGCCTTGGTCCCTGCGTCGATGCAAGACCGACGACACGTCGGGCACCGAGTCATTGAGATGTTGGTGGCGGTCTGTGCGTGGGTCGACGAACGTAAGTAAACCCTGGACATGCTCTCGACTCACGATGACGCTCCGCGTGCCTGCCACTCTTCGCTTCGATGGTTCGCGGAAGTGGTGAGGGAGGGCGTCGTCGCGCTTTGGACGACCATGGGACAGGAGGGTGTCGGTGGGGGGAGAGCGAGCTGGATGCGAATCATGCGATGCAGCATGCAGAGCTAGCGCTACTAGAAAGAAGGACTGGCAGCAATCAATATGCGAGATCATCACGATGCCATCATGAGTAGTAGATCAGGCTCCTGGAACGAGTTCGGTGGGTTCTACAAGAGCTTTCAAAGGCGAGGTGGAGCCATGCTGGAATGACTCGTCTGCGGGACAGACGCCGACGCTACACCGCTACCAGATCACGGACACGAGTCTGGAACTCGAATGGTAAGATGATATCGGCCCGCGTCGGCACCACGATAGACTTGACAACGTCGGCGTACTAGTATATGATTGACCTCGATCTGTTTGTTGGTGGTGTCGACCTCGGACTTGTTTGCACCGCGACTATGACCAAACGAAAACCTTCTCAGCCCCGTCGCCCATCCAAGAAGCTCAAGCTCGAGCACGGCGCGCTCGACGACCTACCATGGAGACCCGTCCCACGGCCTCTCGACACCGGTCTGGACGGCGACGACGGCGTCCTTGCGCTCGAGGAGGTCGATGACGTTGAGGTCGTCTACGACCACGCTGATGGGGGTCGCGTCGTCAAGTTCAACGTCGGTCTTCATTCTCCCCCGTCTCTTCTGCGTGCGCTGACGTCCACAAGGTTTTACACCGACCCGATGAACCCACGGGCGGGCCCCGATCGACAGAGCAGGTCCCACCGCCCACACTTGGGCCCGCAGCCGCGCCAACACCGTTTGACGGTACGTTCTCCCCGCTCACGACGCGCCGTCGATGCCTGATCACCCTCGCAGCTTCACTTCTACCGAACTGGCAGCCCTTCAACCTCCACCCCCACCTCCTCCGTGTCCTCCATCACAAGTCGTTTTCGACGCCGACCCCAATCCAGTCGTTGGCCCTCCCACTCGCCCTAGCTGGTCGTGACGTCATCGGCGTCGCTCAGACTGTGCGTCTGCTGCTCCTTCATTTTCTTCAGTCTCTATTTCCGTATCTCTGATACGGTCGTCGACAGGGCTCTGGAAAAACACTCGCATACGCCCTCCCGATCCTGCACGCCCTCCTCTCCCGCCCGCGCCCGCCTACACCAGCGCTCCACGCCCTCGTCATAACGCCCACCCGCGAACTCGCCCTCCAAGTCGCCGACCACCTCAACGCATTTGCCCGCCCACCACCCGACGCCAACGCCAACGCCAACTCTCCCCACACCACCCCGAAACCCGCGCCCCTGGTACGCATCGCCGTCCTAGTCGGCGGCATGTCCGCCCAAAAACAACGCCGCATACTCGATCGCGGCGTCGACGTCCTAATCGCCACCCCAGGCCGACTCTGGGACACCTTGGAAGAGGTTTGCTTTGTCACCTGGCGTTCGTGCAGAGGCTGACGGGAGGGCGCATCAATCAGGACGAAAGCCTCGTTCGACGCGTCCAGAACCTCTCGGCGCTCGTGCTGGACGAGGCAGATCGCATGATCGAGGTCGGCCATTTCGCCGAGATGGACAAGATTCTGCGGCTCACCGTGCGTCGCACCACCCCGTGAGTCCGATTCGCTCCGCTCTCGCGATGGTCGCTGACGGTCGACCAGAGAGGTCGGGGTCGAACAGGACGCGAGCGAGCCGCGTCTGCAGACGTTTGTCTTCTCGGCCACGTTGAGCAAGGATCTCCAGCGGAATCTCAAGCGGCGTCGCAGGCCGGGCCCCTCGAAGGTTCCCAGCACCCTCGGTGAGTCGTGGTCCGGGTCTTACGCGCAGCACGCCACATGACGCACACAGACGACCTGCTCCTGCGACTCGACTTTCGAGACCCGACGCCGGAGGTGGTCGACATCAGCCCCGAGGGCGGTGTCGTGGCTACGCTCCAAGAGAACAGGATCGAGTGCCTGGCGTCTGAAAAGGTGAGCGCCACAGACACGCGTCTGGAGCGTGGTTGACTTACGGCCCCTGTGACGAGGACGCCCATTTATACTACTTTCTGCTCCGATATCCCGGTCGCACGCTCGTATTTCTGTCGGCGATCGACGGCATCAGACGACTGACGCCTCTGTTGGCTCTCCTCGACCTGCGCGTGTTTCCGTTGCATTCGCAGCTGGAGCAACGCCAGCGTCTCAAGAACTTGGACAGGTTCAAGGCGAACGAGAACGCGGTGCTGCTGGCGACGGACATCGCGGCCAGAGGACTGGACATTCCGGGGGTAGACCACGTCATACACTATCAGGTGCCGCGTTCGGCGGACGCGTTCATCCATCGCAACGGACGAACGGCGCGCGCGAACCGCAAGGGCTTCAGCCTGCTCGTGTGCGCTCCCGAAGAACGGCGGGTCGTGCGGGCCCTGTTTTCGAGCCTGGGACGACGCGAGGCGGACGTGGCTGAGATGGACGTGGAGCGGACGATGTTGGACGGGCTGAAAGAACGGATCCAGTTGGCGAAAGAGATCGATGGGCGACGGCATCGCGTGCAGAAGAGGAAGCACGAGCGGAGTTGGATGCGAGAGGCGGCCGAGGCGATGGAGATCGAGCTGGACTCGGACGTGGTCAGGTGAGTCTCCTCACGGCGTGTGTCGATATGTGGGGACGGCGATTGAGCGGCGCATAGCGAGGACGAGGGGCCGAAGAGGAAACGAGCCGAGGCTGAGATGGCAGGGATGAAGGCTGAACTGAAATGGATGTTGTCGAGGCCGTTGATCGCGAGGGGCGTGTCGACGCGGTACGTGACGTCTGGAAGCAGACCGATCGCCCAGGACCTGGTTTCTGGAAAAGGCGAGTCCGCGATGATGGTGGGGACATTGAGCGTATCTGACTCGAATGGACACAGTACACGAGGCGATGCTGGGATTGGAGCGGACCGGTGCCGGTGGCGAGGAGACGGAGTGGAGCGGAATCAATTACTCGGCGTAATCACCACGTTTCACTCCATCGAAACTCCGCCCTTGTTGTTATTTACGTGTGGTTGTCTTTTTTGTTCGCTCTCCAAGAGTGCCCCGTCATGTCGTCCACGTCGAGTCCGCCACCGTCCCCGCTCAGAATTCCGCTGACGGTCGCCACCGCGCTCGTCAAGTTCCGACGCGCGCGCCACGACGCCCTCGATCTATCGTCGGGGGTCCCCCTCACCCACCCGTCGCTCTGCGGGCCCGGCGCGTGCAGTCGCGGCCGGGTGCCACTCGAGCACCGCGACCGCTACGTGTGCAAAGGCGCGGTCGACGTCACCAAGCTCCTTCGTGGTTCGCGCACGCGGGTCCTCGAAAAAGCCACAGTGCTCGGTGCCAACGTGCTCGTCGAGGAGAGGTGCGTCCGCGTGCGTCGGCCGAGGTGCCGGTGGCGGCTGACCCGTCCGTCTCCTTTTTTGGTCGCAAAAACAGCTGGTCATGTCAGGTTCGGATACCGAAAAACAAGCGCGAGGGCGAGTTTCGGGTACACGTGAGTCGGCCCCTCCCTCCCCTCTTCGGTGGCTGACGTCTGACCCGACGAACGTAGATTCGATACTGCGCGTCGGCGTCGCGCTCGGAGAAACCTGATCCACAGAGACCCGTCGCGTTGGACAAGGTGACGAACGTGCCCGGTCTCATGACCATCGTCGCTCGTCACGAGATTTCGCCTTGAACTCGTCGGCTCCGTCTTGCATGCGGTACATACCCGCCACCCCCATCCCTTTTACGAACCCCGACACGCCGACATCGCTCCTTTCGCATACCATAGGTGTACCTAATGTCTCACCGTCGCACCTAGCCTCTCGATTCCCCCATCACATCACAGTAATTAAATTATCGTATGTTTCAGAGGACGCTCCTTTTTTTTATGACTTCAATTGTAATACCGACCGTCCACATATTATTTTGACGTACGGACTCGTTGGATGGATACCTAGTTGGCTTTTGGACTTGTTGGTTGTGGGGGTGGTGGCTGAGTTGGACGTCTGCCAGAGGCTGTGTCGTGATCATCAAACGATGTCGGTGATCGGCTGCAGTTGCCGGGCACAGCAGCGTCTACTGCGATCGCCACTGACATCAGGACGTCGTCAGGCCCACCGTGCGCGTGAAGCCTCGACAGGGTGACTGCGTTCATGGGCGTGGAGGATGAGTACACGCATATGATGACCCTATTTCTATCGGTTACCACCTGGACCGGCTATGCCCGCGCCCGCGCCGACCTAGATCCGTCCAGTCGATTTTTCGTGTGCAGCGTCCCTGCTCTCTCTCACGACGAACCTCTCTTCCAATCGGGGATCCCGCTCTAATGAACGTGAGTCGGCGAGGCGCGAGATCGATTAGGGGGTGGGGGGACGTACCACGCCGTCTGCTACGGGCGTTACGGGGGTACGAGCGCCGAGTTCCCTGGAGTTCGGAGGGGCCAGTGACGCGGGGACCTGCCACGCGCGTCCGAGTCAGTCACGTCTGCAGATCTGAGGAAAGGGGAGACCGACGCGTACCGGCATACCGTTGACCTCGGCGACGTGCACGTGGACGCTGACAGCGGCGAGGACGAGCAGCGGGACGCAGTTGAGCTGCATGGGGACGGTCGCTGACTCACAGGCACGAGGGGAGGGGGAGGGGAGGGGGAGGGGGGGAGGCGCAGAGCGGCGTGCGTCGTGGCGCTCAGGCCGAGACCCAGCCACGCTTTTTATCCGAACGCACTCAGTGACTCCGTAGGACGACGATTGGCGTGCCCGAGGCCTCCAGGGGCAGGCACCGGGACCAAGATGATCATCTCGAGGAACTCGAAGCAGAGACGCATCGAACGTCCACGTTGGCGCGCGGCTCTCCGTGCCGTCGCCGTCGTGCCTTGGTTCTCGTCGTCATAGCGCGTCATACTACACGTCCCGAGTCCGCTGGCGCCGCGCTGCGAACGCTCTGATGCCGAGTCGGACGCATTGCAACGGAAGGGACCAAGCATGTCACACACTCGGACGCTGAAGAGAGGAATCAAAGGAAGAAAAAAAAAGGTCCAACGACGGCCGAGCCGCGAGGATGAACCAGCGGAAACGGGCATCCGTCAGATTCTGAGAACGAAGACGAGTGTTTCCGCATGGACCCGAGTCGCGTATTCCTCCAGGGCTCGTACTTCGTCTAGACTGGAGCCTTTTAGCTATGCTCCCTTCTTTTTCACGTCCCAGACCCACCTCTTTCCCTTCGCTCGCGGGCGGCCTCGTCGTCCCTTTCACAGACACGCATCGTCTTCTTCGACGAGAAAACCAAAAGATCACGTCCGAGGACCCTTTTATATGACGTCGCTCGCTCCTGCCGGACTAGACGTCGTCCGTTGCTCGACGTGAAACGCCTTAGAATATACTCCCCCGGCGGCGGACGGTGCGTAGATCGAGATGCCTCGAGCCCACGATGGTCTCAGGACAAAGGGTTGGCATGCCGCGTTCGTCCGAGGTGCGCCCTCAATCTCTCCTGCTAAACTCTAAGCGCTGAGCCTCGGCGCCTCTGTCCGTCGAGGTAGCTGCGACGAGACGGCGCGAACGGAGGGATTGTCTGTGAAACGTTGACCGCCGTGACCAGCTTGCCAACGTTTTCACGTTCACGTTCGCAATTCGACGCACATACATAGAGCCGACGGAAGCCAAAGGCAACGACTCACCCGCGTTGCCCGCTGCGAACCAGAGCCACCCCCACATCCTCGTGGGCGGGGACGCGAAGTCGTCAACGACCTATGGCTACGGTGCAAACGTGAGGGACGAGATCCGACGAGACCACCGAACGCCAGGTCAGCCTGTCTGAACACCACAGACCCACTGGAGCACCAGCGACGACGGTGTCGGCCGAGGCGAGCATGAAGAGGATGTAGGAGAAATGATCTGGTTCGAGGGTGCAGAGTCTGAGAAAAGAAGTGTCCCGAGGAAATCGTGGCGAAGAGCGACCCGTTTGATATCTGAATCTCCTGCGCGAGCCGGCTCCCCCGCTGGGATCGACTTTCAAGATCATTCCTACACTCGGGAAGGAGGGGCATGAAACATGTCTGACGATGCGTTGCGAGAGGACCGCACAGCACGTTCACGAGATGACCATCGAATCTGGGTAATGGAACTAATCGCCGCGAGCGGCCTCTGGGAGGTCATCTGCATGCCGGCCAAACGAACATCACCATCTCCTACGCCCGGGGTTTTTGAAAGACGACGGTTGCTCACCAATTCTTCTTCGGGGACGCGCGCGCTGTGTGACGTCCTATGCTATTGATCGCGTGCCTGGTCTTTCGACCATCATTTAGATGCAAGAGCGACGCATGAACGGAATGAATGAACTGTGACCGTGCGTACAACGAAGCGAACGTGATTGCGCGTCACATGGAACGATGATTGGGCCACGAATTATAATTTCAGGAACGACTTGAGGGCGAACGCCCCGGCGAGCCTTGTAGGTCATCGACGAGTGGGTTTAGGTGGGGCGCAGATAGAGCAGGGAATGGGAGTAGGGGTAGGATGTGGCGACAGAGAAAACCAAAAACGGTCATCCTCGGAGGAGGGGGTGGGAGCGGGATTGGATGGCGAAGCACACCGGGGGTGGAGGACTCAGACCTTGGGAACTCTTTTTGTCGTGTCCAACGTAATGGGTGACCGGAGTGGAGTCTGGATTGTGGGGAAGCGCAAGTACTTGGGTGGTGGGTGGGCGCGGAGGGCCCCACCACTGGGCGGCCGAGTCATTGCGAGAGAGCGCCATGCGGTTCATGGATGCTTAGACAAACGGAAGAGACAAGAGACGGTTTATGGCTGCACCGTCGGTGCGCAGTGGTTTAAATATGCTGGCGCGCACGGAGTGGACCACCAAGCCTTATTGCCCACCAAGTGTCCGTCTTCGGGCAGGCCGTCAAAGTGGACAAGTTGACGGTCCAAGCGAGCGCGGTTTAGCGAGGGTCAAACCACCCGAAGATATCATGTCGTCAATGTCTCGTCGGTGCCTGTAAGTGAACAAGGCAGTATGACCCAGCATTAGTGTGCGATAATATATCTGAACCGGATATTTTAGGAGCCCTCTGGAAACCACAGAGTGGACAGACGCGAAGTTCCTCAAATCAGGCACCTGAGCCTCAGCAGAAAGGTAGATGGACCATGCACTGCATCACAGTAACATACCTGTACCGCCATGCCACTGTCAACGAACTTGAAGGCTAGGACTAGGTCCAACAAGGACCACCGGATACTTGACGGCCATGGGAAGCTTAGAGTCTCGACCTGAAAAAAGGCAGTGACCTTGATAGCGCGGCATAGCTCGTTGTCCTGCATTGATTGATAAGACCAATGACGTTGGGCTTGCGTGCGTACGGACAATGAGATCAGTCATCAACAACTTAGTCAAAGTTTGATCCGCACGGTTCGGATGTTCTGATTACTAATGCTAACTCCCTGGCGCTCGCGGCGGCGCAACCAGTAAAGTACCTTTGAGGTGATCTCATCCAAATCGCGTCAGAGGCTTTGATTGTGAGAGTATAAAATGCATCGGTGAGTCCAGATGTCCGACAGCCCACATAACTAGAATCCTCACCCACTTCTTACCGATGACCGTCATCCAGCAAATCCCAGCGCTCTTCAGACCCATCAAGGTCGGACGGCTGACGCTTCAACACCGCGTCGTTCTCGCGCCCCTGACGCGTTTCCGCGCACATGCCTCCCATGTTCCCGGCCCTCAGCAACCCTCCTACTATGCTCAGCGCGGTTCTGCGCCAGGAAGCCTGCTCGTCACAGAAGCGACCATTATCTCCCATGACGCAGGGGGATACGCCCATGTTCCAGGTATCTACACCGACGAACAGATTCGAGGTTGGAAAAAGGTACGTATGGCCTTCCGTCCGTCCACGAAAAAACCACCTCACGCCCGCCCCGTCGCTGCAACAGGTGACCGACGCGGTCCACGCCAAGGGATCATACATCTTCCTCCAGCTATGGGCATTGGGTCACGCCGCCGATCCAGAGTTCCTCGACAAGCAAGATCCGCCGTCCCCGTTCGTGTCCGCATCGTCCATCCCGATGACCGGTCGGTCAAAAACGCCTCGTCCACTGACCGAGGCCGAAATCAAAGACTACGTCGCCGCGTACGCAAAAGCAGCGAGCAATGCCGTACACGGCGCTGGGTTCGACGGGGTAGAGATACACAACGCGAACGGTTACCTCCCAGATCAGTTTCTTCAAACGTTCTTCAACCAGCGTACGGACAGGTGGGGAGGGGACGAAGAAGGCCGTACGAGGTTCAGCAGGGAAATCGTCGACGCAGTCGCGAGCGCCGTCGGCGAAGACCGGGTCGGCATTCGCATCAGTCCCTGGAACACCTTCGAAGGTGACGTTCTTGCGTTGATCCGCTTCGCTGTTGACCATATTTATGGATTTTGCAGACGGCCTGAGGATGCCTGACCCGCGACCAACCTTTGCCTACCTTGTTGCCGCTCTGCGGGACAAACACCCAAAGATGGCATACCTTC
>JBBPMC010000388.1:0-24018 GCA_038090115.1 Strobilomyces echinocephalus | reverse complement strand
ACCGGAGAGGGCGAATGGAAGGCTGCAAACGAACACAGGGCCAGCGCACGCCTGTGAAACGTGAAACGAGGCGTCGAGAAAGTTGGACGCAAGGCTTTGCCGGTCATAGCCGGATCCAGGGAAATAAGTCGCGCCTCCAGCTCCAAAGGAAAGGGAAAAAAGAAACGAACAAAAAGGATGAAAGAGTCAGGGCCGACTCGCGAGTGGGTCGTTCGCATTCGCAGGTTTGTTGGATGGATAGCGATCGATGAAAAGGGCGTTGATTGGATGTCGCGATGATCCGGGCAGATCAAGTGATCGATTGATCGCTCCCACAGCCTACCGCAGTGGGCGATCGGGACGATCACGACGTCGTTGGTAGTCTAGACAGGAGACGCTAGCTGAGCCCGCCTCCGTCTCGCCGGGCGTCTAAGCCTGTCGGGGCCACGTCCTCGGAATCGAGCAGCGCGCTCGGAGGACTCGGCGCGGACTAGAGAGGGGATAAACCCATCACGCGGGCCAACCGCGGGAGAGTTTGACCTCGGGGCGCCCGAGTTGCAGCCGAAGCGCGTTTAGAGGGGGTTGGGTCTCCCGAACTGTGACGATCATCTGATGCGTTCCCCACCAGTCCTTTGCCCTGGTGTGTGCGAGAGGCTCCGAGAAGTTGTGTGTCTGCGCCCGTGGGAACCCCTCTCTCTCTGCGCTCGTGACGTACCGTAGGTCACCGGGCGGTGTCCCCAACTACCCGCGGTTCCGACTCGAAACGTCGTCGCTCAGGTTTGCTCCGACGGTCCAAACTTGCCTCCGAGTCCGAGGAGGCCCGTAACTCGGTCACTTGCGTCGAACGACCCATGTTGACAACGAAACATAAACCACGCGTTCCCCCCTCGGGTCGGTCCGGTATTTTCGCAGGTCTTGAACGGCGCTGCGCCCCCGGGCCAATGAACGCCCACCCGGCCAATCTGTGTGTTACGGCTATCAACGAGTTCGCAGGGCTGCCACGCAAGGTTCCGGGACGCCCACGGCTACACATACGCGCTAGCCTCAGAGTTCCTCGACTAGTGGGTCCTTCTAGTAGTATATAACATACACATAGCACGCCGTGATCCGGGTCGCTTCTTAGAAGCCTCGGTCGTCGACAAAGGAGGCACGCGCGAGCGACGTTCCCGAGTCTAGACTCTTGGCTACTGGCGCCCTGCCCTGCGCAGTGCCGCTAAGCGAGACCGGATGATCCCAGGTTGGATTGCGTCACTCCTTAGGCGATTTCACCCACGGACGTGCTTCTCTGTTCACGCGGGCGAGACGTCACTCGGCCCGCTGCACGATATACGACGGTATCTTGCGGAGAGAGGCGGGGGGAACACGGTCCGAGGGCGCGACTCATCTCGTGTCGTCACCTATCGAAACCAACCGAGTCGCTCGACGATAGCAAGGCCAGGAGCAATGCGCACAATCGTCGAGCCGGGGGCGGTCTCACCGACCCCCGTCCCTGTTTCGTCACTCGTGCTCCACTCATTGAAACACAGCTTGAACCATGAGAATTTGCTTTTATATTCTTCCACCCCCCAAGTCTACAGATGATGTCACTAAATGGTATTGAGTTAGATGTCTACGGTGTGAGGTTCTTTGTTCGAAATGGAAAAAGGAAAGTGCATGCAAGAGTCGGGCTATAAGAAACAAGTGATTTTGGATCTGCAGCGTAGCAGAACTGAAAGAGAACCAAGAGATGAGCGATCGTGTGCGATATATACAACATAAAGACGGTGGGGCCGATGAGGCCCAGTCATCGAGGCTTCCGAGAGTGCGATGAGACGATTGATCCAACGGCGAGACAGAACGAGACCACGAGATGCGAGCGACACCCGACAGAGGTAAAATGTGTACACGTAATTCCACAACAAGGGTTGATGCGAGACCGAGACGAAAGAGCAAGTGGAATTGTGATGCAAGAGATGGGACGAAACGAGCGTGAGCGTATGCAATGCTTGAACGGGTAAGGACCGTGATGAGCGTGTGACGAAAGGAACGGGAATCGAGAGAAATTGCCGAGGGTGTGCCAAGTCGCAGACGTGTTTCATACAAGAGTTTCATGCACTTCTCGCACTGAATTTTCGGGCGCAGTTTTAGAAGAACTGTCACCAACGACGCAACTGGTACTCACAGGTCACCGCGGAGTTACTGCCTCTTCCAGAAGCCCTTGACAGTGCCGACACGTGCAGTCTTGGTCGCTGCTGGCATCGGCAATCTGGAAGAAGTTGAAACGGAAGGGTGGCTCTGCACCAGCGGTTTCTCTAGCGCCGTACTGGGCCGCGGTACCTTTGATGGTACGCGAGACGGCGCCGTCGGAAGCTTCGACGTGGGCAATGGCAGGCCTGGGCAAGCGGGAGCAGGTGCTTGCCGTGACTGCGTTGCAATCACAGTCGCCAGCTTGGCTGGCGGGTTGAATTTAGTTGGACCTTGAGGGATCCTGGAGCGCCCCATCGGCGAAGACGAGGTCATGTTTCCAGCGATGGGAAGCCTGGACGGCGGCGCCGTCTCCTTGGCTCCTGGGGATATGGGCATCTTGATGGTTTTCGGTTTCGCTGTCAACCGAAATATGGATTTCGATCGGGTGGTCCGGGTGGCAGACACCGGCTTTGTCGAAATCATTGGTTCGACGCCTGCCGCGGACGCCAGGGACGTCCGCTTGCTTAGGGGTTGGAGAAGAGAGATCCGGGATCCACTAGGGTTGGCAGAAGGGCTCGCCAGAGAGACGCGCGAGTCGAACGCCGACTGGGCGATTGAGTCAGCGACGGAGACCTGGGACGTACTCTGGAAAGTCGCGATCGTGGACGCCGACTGAGGGATCGGAGGGAAAGAGGAGGAATCTAGTATGTTGCCCCGAGACGATACTCTGGAAAGAGACGGTCTCGGCACAGAATCCGAGAGCATAAGCTCCGACATTGGTGCCGCCAACGTGGGGGATGTGGGCAACGGAGGCACCTCTTCCATGGAAGACAAAGGAGGGCGTTGTGAGCTGAACGATGCACGGGAGAGGGAAAAGGACGCCCGGAGGGAGGCAAGCGAGGATTTTTTACTCAACGACTTTTTGATTTTTTTGTCCTTGTCATTGGGCTCGCTCTCGTTTGCAGAGTCGGAATCGGCGTCGTTGGAAGCCTGGTTGGAGGACGTAGAGGTGGGATCGTTGCGACCAGGGGAAAAACGGGAGATGAGACTGATGAAACGCGCACGCTTCTTTGGTGTTTTCAGACTCTTCTTGTCCTTGGGCGACGACTTCCAGTCAGGGACGTCCTTTGGTTTCGGCTCGACAGTCGAGGGAGTAAGAGAAGCCGTCGTCGCCACGGACCAGCGGGATTGAGAACGGGATGCTGGCTCGGAGGGACGAAGGTGGAGGGGCGCGCGCTCGGCAGCCTGGGATGCAGACTGAGCGGGTGAGGTGGGTGACGCGGGAAAGACGTGCATCTTTGGGGGGGACATGGAGAGAAGATTGAGACTTGGGGTGGACCTGGACGAGGGAGTACGGTCGTGGGCAGTCGCAAAGAAGGGTTTCTCGTCTGCGAGGGGCGAGGCTGGGAGAGCGATGTTCTCCGGAGTACAGGGAGAATAGAGGGGAGCGGTCGGAGACGCGGGAGAACTGGCATAGAGAGAAGTGACGGAGGTCTCGCGGGAGAGGGCGAACGAGAAGTTGGACAAGGTGGGGGATGGCTGTAAAGAGTCCTTGTCGTCGGTGATTGGAGTGAGATACTGTGCGTCGTGGTCGTGAGAGAGGGAGTGGGTAAAGGAGTCTTCGCGCTTGTGCGAGTAGGCGTCACGACGGAGGATCAGGTCGTGCTGGTACTCGCCATGCACGATGACGGACACGGGGAGCGGTGGGGGAACCTCCTGGGGATGGCTCTGGTCGGAGGAGAGGGTGCTGGTGAAGGAGGGAAGACGGGAGATGGACGTCGAGCACGAGCGGGAGCGCATGGGACGCGAAGAGGTGAGGGACGAGGCAGGGGACGGCGGTGGGGCAGGCAAGGGCTGGAGGGACGTGAGAGAGGGCGGAGGAGAGAGGACGGAAAGCTACCTTGTCGTGGTTGGGAGAGCGAGGGCCCTGTGACTTGTAGTGTGCCATCTCCTGGACTATGAAACGGAGAGCGCGGACGCGTTCCTTTTCTTCGAAGTCGTCGCTGGGTGCGGGGGTGGAGAAGAAGAGGGCGTCGTAGGAGGGGCAGGGGGAGGCAGTGCGGTCCGTGGAGGGACGGGGGAGGAGGGGGGAGTCAGGACGGTCGATGGAGCAGGCGCGGTGTGCGCCGAGGGACGAGGACGGGGACGGGGACGGGGGACGGGACGAGGGGAAGGGACGGTGCTCGGAGAGGACAAAGTCGTACTGGTGTTCGATCCAGGAGTGGACGCGAGCGTCGCGCGTCGGGGCAGAGTCGGAGAGCAGCTGGGCGAGCAGGGCAGAGTAAGCCACGTCGTCTTCGGACATGGACTGCATTTCTTTCCTGCGCGGGCGGAAAAATCCCTCGCTCGATCGTCCATTTTATGTATGGCCCGGTGAGCCGTTCCCTCGGGTACTCGGTTACGTAACCACCACCCCTCCGTCTTCCTTTTCCCTCTCCTGCCCGTCCCCCTCCAATCACTTCCAGAACGCCACCCTCTTCTCGTCCAGACGCACCCACCGCCGTCCTCGTCGTCCACGTCGCTCGACAGACGCGGCGACCGTCCCGCTCGTTGGTCCCCGTAAATTGTCTTCATTACCATGAGAGTCCGCCTCACGTAACCCCGCCTCGTCCACTCTGTGCGATTCCACCATCGCTCTATCTCCTCTCGCTTCTCCTTGCCGCTCGCAGCCAGTTGAACTGTCTGTCACCAGCGATCGGCCCCGTCTGCCAACCTTACGCGACTCCTTGTGCTTTCTTTGATTTGATCAATTCAAACAACCTTTACCCCTGGCCGACCCGACCCTTCATTCCTACTCGACAATAATTATCGCTCGTCTGTAGCGTCGTCCTCTTGCCCTCCATTCTTATCTATCCTCTTCGTCCTCGTCTCCACAATCTGTCTCCTCGTCCGGGCTCCTGCATCATTGCTGTCCCCTGAACTAGCGCTTTTTCGTTCGCTTGCCACCTTGCCGCCACACGCCAACGGCAACCCTTGCCCCTGCTATAGCTACCGTCTGATGGGTACCCCCCACTTATCTTTCTCGAACCCCCACTGCCATCGTCCGAGTGTGTCACCCTTCATTCTTCATATCGCTCCCATCGCATCCTCTCTTCCCATCAGATCCAAAACGTCACCTTCATTTCGCGCACGACCATTAATCTTGCATACTATGTAAGTATGTACATAGTGGTAGAGCTTGCTCTCGTGTGCCCGATCCCGGCACACACTTGGACTAATCCGTCGTTACCTCAATCACGGAGACAGTTTTCCTTTTCCGTCCCGCTACGGAATTCAGGGAGCCGCCAGGGTCTCGTGCTCTCCACATATGGTCAACGTCACCCGCTTTCCCTGTGGCGGTCTGCCACTTGCCTGAGATTGGCTGTCGTCTTCCCGCATCAGTCTCAGATCCAGATCACCCACAAGGGACCCGCCGCCCTCTTTTTTTTTTTACGCCCTCGCGTAGTCGAATACATATACGTCGGGCACCAGCCAACTTGAAACGCAAGGGCCCGATCGCAGACGGTTACCAGGTGCAAAGCTCCGTTGACGTTGACGCGGCGAAAAAAAGCGTCTTTTTTCATTGCGCCCCCGTATCACACCGAATCACCAAAGACCGCCCCTCCACCGATCGCCCCCGTCTCGAGGCTGAGTAGGAATGCGCCAAAGCCGCCAATGGTGAGTACCCTGCCTCGTAACACCAACACGGCACGCCCATCAAAGCACAAACAAGCGCGACGAACGTCCAGCGACTTGCCAAATCTCGGCGTGGGGGGAACAACAACAAGCCCACGCGCGAGACGCGTGACGGACGTCTCTGTCTCTTTACTTATGCCGCGAAAGTCCAAAGGCGTGCCGTCGCTCTGGGCCTTTGCGAACGCGAGAGATCCAAATCCCCTCCGTGATCAAATCGACCACGCCCCGCCCGTGGTCTGGGGACGACGCGTGGGGCGCGTTTCCGTTTTCAGCAGGTTCAACGCCCAGTGGGCAAACTCGGAGGAACGGGTCGAGGACGGTCGCGTGTCGGCGTTCTGCCTTGGCACCCTTTGGTCGAAAGGGAGAAAAGTGAAAATTTTCCAACTTGGTTAAGGCCGCTCCGTCCTCCCTGCAAGTCGAGACTCTGACTTTTTGGCCTCGAGGCGGTGCAAAAAAAAGCGATCGAGATCAACGGGCCGACAAAAGTCCGGCGCAAAAAAAAAAAAAAAGGTTCGTCCCTGCGAGGGCGCGCAGCGCCGTCGTGGCGTAATAGCCGTAGCGACAAGACCCCGCTCCGGTCGTTGAATGCGGCGACCGGGACGCACCGACGTCGTATATCGAAGCGTGTGTTTGCAACCGGAGAGAGCTGAACGGAACGAAGCGTAAAAACGGCGGCCCGCCAAGATTTCTCTGCGGCAGAAGCGCGCCGCTTGTGCCATCGTCGCGTGGTGGCCATGCGCCGGTCTCACGAACGCGTGCCTGCGAAAAGAAGCGCTGGGGTCACGGGGCCCCAATCCCGTTTTCCCCGAAATTGGCAAGTCGCACGTCGACTGTTGGACGGCGACGTGTCGCCTGCCTGATTTCGACGGACGCTGACAGACGTGCGTGGGGGGGGACACGTCTATCGTTTTTCCCATTTGGCGGTCACGTCAAGCTGTGCGGGCGGCGTCCCCTCATGTCGGGAAACACTATACTGTACTGGCAGCAGTCGCCAGCGTGAAAGTTGTGATGCGCGTCGTGCGCGTCGTGCTGTACGTACCTGGACGTACCCGGACACCTTCAACACCCCTCGTACCTCGTACCTCAGAGCCTGTACCCCCATCGCGGTGACGGCCGAGGACGAAAATGACACTCGACATGCCATCGTTGTCGTTCAGAGAGGACGGCAACGTCGAGGACGGAAACCGCGTCTTCCCATTCGCTCGCGTACACGATCCGATCGGACCCCAACTCCGTCCCGTCTGGAGATGAAAGGAGGGGGCGAGGGGGGCGAAGAGGGGAAACGAACCGCGAAGACTCGCCGGACTCGGAGAAGCCCGCGACGCTGCTGCCAAACCTGGGCGGTAATTACCGCGCCCTCCCCCCCTTCCCCCTCGATGGGGTGTTCTGTCCACCGTTCTGGGGCGAGCACGCCAAACGTACGACGGCGGCGTGGCGTTCCAACGATCGCGCCCGCGGCGCCTGGGCGGAGGGAGAAGGACGGAGCCCTTGTCACTCGTGTGCACCCGCGTTCCTCGAATCAAACGTCGTGAACTTCCATGCAATCAGTGTTCCGAGCTTGTCCAAGTGCATATACGGTTAGATGACGGGACAATGCCCGTGCGGGAGAAGACGGACGAGGGTTGTAAGTGCACTTCCTCGAACGCGTATGTTTGGTTAGCAGGGACCCATCGCTAGTAATCACGTCGTCTCGTCGTTGGTCTACTGTTTCAAGTGGACACATCTGCGCACATACGGCTAGATGCGCGGCGGTGCGCAAACCAACGAACGAGCCCAGCCGCCGAAGATGGGAGAAGAAGGAGCGGCCGTAAATGTGTATGTACGTGTGTTCGGAGGCAACGTGCCTCCCGGCGAAGGAACGAGAATGCGAAGTCGTCCAAACCGTTCTTAGGTCGTCATGCGCAACTGCCTGGCCGCGCGGGCCACTTGCGCACGTACGGCCTAGTAAGCGCACGCCGGTGGAGCTCGTATGGGCAGTGAGCTTAGCCACGCAGGAAAAATACGAGGGCGATCGTAAATTCATACGTCACACACTACGTACCGGATGATCACCCCGTCCCCGCCATTGGCTCACTCGACGTTCCGGACGGTCCACCGTGACAGTGCTGTGCACATATAGCTAGATGTGGAAGCGGGAGAAGGGACAGACCGTAAGTGCATACAAACATTTCTTGAACACAACGTGCTACCTACGCTGGCGGTGCAGGAACATGCAGCAATCCTCGCGTCCGAGATGGAACAGTTCGTACCAGGCTGAAGGAAACAAAGAAGCGGCCACATGTGCACAAGTTTTCGATCGTGATGCGCTTTACGTTAGGTGCGCTAGAACCTGGCACAGTCGCCTTAACGGCAGGTGAAACGTTTTCTTGTGGACGAGATGCGCGAGGCTTGAACAGCTATGCCTGGGGCCGAGAGAAGGATAGAATGGCTTGGTGACGCAAGTGCGTAGTAGATGCTTGCCCCCTGAACAACACTAGTACCGATAATCACGTTACATTTTTGGTTCGCTTAACCAGTATGGTCAGTCCATATGCCTGGATATGTACGAATGAACGTCAGTCCAGAGGAGTGGGACGGTCGTACATGCCTACATTACCCGCGCGTGGCTATACGGTATGTAGGCGTTGGAAGTAATTTCCGTCTCCCGTTATTGAGACCATGCGCACGCCAGGATGAAATTAAAAGTCAACACACCGATTTGAACAAACCTACGTTCATTCGGGTCCGCCCAGATTAGCTGAAGGTACACGCTAGGTCTGCAGGCGGATGGAGAACTGACGATCGCGTCCGGTTGCTAACTTGAAGTGCCTTGAATGTGCCGTGTGACGCATTCCATGATCCACAAATGAATGAACTAACGAATGAAAAGCCGTGGTCCGTCGGTTTCGGTCACTGTTAGGAACGTGTGTTCAGATGTGACCGAGCGCCCAGCCCTGCGCAGCGGTGACACAGGTACGACTCGGAGAGTCAGAAGCAGCAGTAGTATGTAGATACTAGAGTGAGGGACCCGCTGATATCGGACATTGATGGCATCATGGGCGTTGCCGAGTGCGTGCATCTAGGTCGAATGCCCCGTCCAACCGTTCTGGGGTTACTGCGAACGCGGCGACGTCGTTTAGACTCTGGAGCCTGGACCGTCGAACGAGAAAAAAACGTCAACCCGTGATGGTCGGGGTTTAGAACTTCGCTGGGTCATGCCGCGGATCGGCCCGGGGGGCGAGTCTAACTTGCTACGATAGTGCCCCGCCGAACTTCCTCGATACGGTGTTCGACGCCTCGAACCCCCTCGAGTGGCGACTTCCCGCGCAGGGGTTCCTCCGGTCGGAACTCGTGCATTGAAGAGGGACGTTCACGCACACGGCGTCGATGGTGATTCAACGACGCCTCAAGCCCAGTCGTCCCGTCGTCCCCGTGGACCACCCGGAACCGTGACTGTCGTGAGTTGGACGACTGATTCGCGCCGGGCCGCCTCGTTCACAATTCACTCGTCACGCCCTCGCGATGACGCGAGGTCTCCGTCGTTCCCGGTCCTTCGAATCGCGCGCGGAGGTTCTCGATAAACGTCCATCGTGACCCCCGAGTTCGAATCAGACGGCGTCGCACCCCAAAGTTTAGCCTCGGACGCGATGCGCACGCTGGAGTGACCGACGACCCGTTCGATGGACTCGCCCAGCTGGAACTCACAGCGAATCCTAACGTCGCCGTTCCGTGGCGTTTCCCGCCTGCCAAGGGATCTGAGAGCGCCAGCGCAGGGCGCCGTCGACACGTTCGGTAACTCAGACAGACGCGCGCTCGCGAGCGATCATCCCGTCATATCGTCGAGCGTCGCGGGAACGTCATTCCCGATAAGTGTCGTCGTTCCAAAATGCCGTCGGACAGGACGTGGGTCGCTACGAACGTGCGGATCACGCTGCGCAGTACGTATAGCTAGCGACAGGAATGCATGCACAGGCTCGAAACACCGATTACATCGTCCCTCTTTTTTTTTTGATGTTGACTGTTGATGCTGACGATACTTGAAAAAGAAGAAAACTTTATAATTGTCGTCGCCTCGTGATACGAATCACCTACACTAGCGACAGAGCTCCACAACAACGTGGTCTCCATTCCGCAGTGGTTTCTAATAGAGATACTTGGTCATTCCAAAAGCAAGCGGTTGATGTGTTTATGTGACACGTGAGTACTGCGACGCGTCGGTCCTACATGGGGCTACATAGGTAGCTCCGTGCTTAGTGTTACATTCCTCCGAGCCATATGTACTTCGACGTATGACGTTGAAAACACAGCCTGGATGAATCATGGAAATAAAGATCCATGTGCACCTTTTGTTCTTAGGCGCCTATGCAGCTGACTAATTCAATTCTTGATGGCTGTGCCCGCGTCATGTTCCCTGTCCAATGTCGACACCTGATCGCCGACGCGACGATGACGGCCAGAACAGAAACGAAAACCTGCATTCAAAAAAAACAAGGGAGTCCAAAGATGGAAAACCCACCCGAACCATCCAATCGGACCTTGTGCGGCCGAAACGTGCCGATTGGGACGTGTTCCCGCACCGTCTGAAGACGAAGAGAACTTGAAAGAAGCGAGCACTGCGTGCGCGCTTTCTCGTTCTGGGACCTGGCATAATTACCGTGTGTCGACGGGGAGGGCCTATCTGCCCGTTCTGGGAGACCCGTTGCCGCACGTAGGGATGCGTACGCGCCATGGAACGATGAAATCCAAGTCGGTCGAGAAGAAGAAGCTTTCGTGTGTACAGACGAGTCCTCGGACGCAGAGCTAGTCCTGTTGAGGTCAGTTGATGTACAACATACGTTGTAGATGCTGAAACCTGGGGCTGTTATCGCCTCTCGATGATTGGCCCGCTTGCCATTCGGACAGACCTGCTGCGCGCGTACGGCGGCATGCGCGACACAGAATGAACGAAGCCGCGCAGTCTGGGCAAGAGATTCCTTCGCGAGCCCACACATCTCTCGAACGCGCCGTTAGTTATGTACAAGGTACGTTGGAGGTGCGGGAATCTGGTTATTATCACCTCCGGATCTGAGCGGGATGAACGAAAGAACTCGCCCAGTCAGGGAAAGCGGGATCGGTCGTGAATGCATACGTCTTTTGAATGCATCATCGGTTATGTACAGTGTACGTTGGGCGCACTGGAACCTAGTATTATCAGTGCGTCCAAATATTGCTTGTTCACACATACAGCTGGATCCGTGACGCATGAATGATTCATGATGAAGGAACCCACCAAGTCCGAAGGAGAAGGCGAAGCGGTCGTAAGTGCTTAGGTCTCTTGAATGTACTGCGGGTTACATACGTTGAGGGTGCTAAAACCTGGGGTAGTCGTCACGTATTTTTCCCCAGCCACTAGAGGTAGTACGTACAGGTAGATGCGACATTAGCATGAATGAACGGACCCAGTCAGTTGTTGCACCAGCGTGCGTTCACTCGAACACGAGATCATACCTGAGGGGTATTGTATTGGAGGGGTATTGGAGCACGGCGTGATTATTGCGTCCCGAGATTAACACCGCCTACCATTACGAGCGGGCGTTGCCGCACAGACAGCGACAAGCATGATATATGAATGAACGAACCCGTTCAGTCTGGCAAGTTCGGACCGGTCTAGGAGTGGAGCGGCTGATGTACATAGGTTTCTTGAATTGAATACTATGTACATCAAACACGCTAGAACCAGGAGCAATGACCGCGTTCCGATATTGCCCACCTACCGTTCAAAGAGGGAGTTCGATGAGCATAAATGAATGAGCCAAATCAGTCTACAGCGATCTGAGGAAGGAGGTGAGGCGGTCGTACGTGCATACATTTCCAGCCCTAGTTGGGGGTGTTGAAATCTCGAGTCATTTCCGCATCGATATCGGGGCCACACGATGAAGCCAAGCGGACCCCTTGGTTATTGTCCGTAGTGTTTGAAGGTGAAGTTTACGTTCTTCGAACCCGCGATGATACATACGTCAGGGGCGCAGGTACCCGGAATGATGATCGCGCCCAACGTTGTGCCGCTCGCTATTTAGCAGGCCATTTCCGCACATACGGCGGTACGCTGTGTAAGGTGTAAGGTGTAAGTATATGAATGACGCATGTTGCACATGAATGGCTGGATTGAGCCCACGGTCCGTGGGTTTCGACCTCGCTTAGACGATGCGCACGCACAAGCCCCGCGCAGCATTGCAAGCTATACGTCCGCTTGCCTATCGCAGACTAGTCCATGGGGCGATGTGGACGTTAGGAGCAAAACGGAAGGGAAATTTTGGGTTTGCAAAATCGCTCATATCGGACACCGATTCAAGGCGTATTCGCCTTGAGGATGTGCTGCCGATGAGTCTACCATAGCTTATGGACGCTTCTGGAAGGGACGCACCATTCCTGGGTTGCTGTGAGCACGACAAGTTCTGTTCACTGACTCGCTGGGGCTCTGTACAGTTGAAAAACGTCAGCCGTGGTGGTCGGGATTGAAAATTTCGTCGGACGTGCCGGGCCGCAGTTTACGGCTTCCAGCGCCTCAAAGTCGAGCACTTCACCTGAAGCATAGGATCATTGATAGTGCCGTTCCTCCGAGAAGGACTCGCCGGCCTATCGAACTAACGGACAGCTCGCAGTTCAACACCGTCAATACGGCGGTCGAAGATCTTGAAATATTTTTCGAAGCCGTCCGTCGCCGTTGCGCGGGCGATGGGCGACGGACTCCGCCGCCGCTTGCTCGCTTCCGCCCATCATTCTCTATCGCTCTCTGGCCTTCGGTGCCTCGCCTACTAGATACACCCCAATCAATGCCCACTGCGGCCGAAAGTCTGTCACCTCATTGAACAGTCGTCCTCGTCGCCTGGCGCGCTGAAATCAATCTTCTTCAGGCGTATCTGGACGAAAACGTTGGGCATACAACCGTTCGATGCGCTCCTCGGGACCGACCTCTGACTATTCACCAATGACCAATGACCAATGACCACTCTCAAAAGCTCTTCGACAGCCCCATTCGACCCGCCACTAAGACATTGCTAATGAAGACGCCGCCCCTTGGAGATAGTGGCGTACGATGCGGGGCGGGGAACATCCGATGCGGTCGCCATTCCGCGGCTAGCCGAGGGACCCAAACGAGACACGCGGTGAGAATGCATCATTCCGTCCTGGCCGTTGAGCGTCGCGGGAACGTCATTCCCCATAGGTCTATATTGCGAAAATCTCTTCGGAGAGGACCGAAGTTGCCGCGAATGAGCGGACCACGCTGCGCAGCACGAAGCCAGTGCGGCCCGTACCCTGGGACATCTTCAGGCTCAAAGGGCCGATTGCATCGGGACCTTCTTTGATGCTGACCGTCAGCGAGGGACGAAAACGAAAAACTTTGTTCGAGTTCAATTGTGGACATATCATAATGTGTAATCACATACACCGGCAACGGAGCTCCAGCGCCCTCTCCATTCTATGATTTCCGATTTCTAATGCTTGGTGCGTTTCGAGCGCAGCGGTCGGGCCATCATTATGCAACACTCCACAGGGGGCTCCCCTTGTTCCTTCGAGCCGCTTTTTAGCGCATGCCGTGAAAAACACAGCATCGTCGTTGGGCCACGGAAAATGGAGAAGGAGATTGATAAATTATCTTTCAGACTCAGTCTGCTCGCGCCCCTGCTCTCGTTGTGTTGATTGCGGATCCGGGCCACCAATGCCACGGAGGCTGGAGGATGCAGAAGGTAGGTACTACCTGAGAGCACGCAATGCAAGTGCAGGCTATCCTCAACTCAATTCGGGCTTGCGATATATCTGGAACAAGGATCGTTGCTCTGTTCTAGTGTCGTTGCGAACGTGAATGTGCTGTTTGGTGGAGGCAAGTGTACGCAAGGGATTGTTGGAGCTGACCAAAGCTGTCCTTCAGTGGGTCCCGGAACGCTTTGCACACAAGGCGGTGGGAGAACGTACACTCAAATGACTATCTGTAAACCGAACTCTGACAGGTGGGTGATGCATCTCATGGAAAGTACAGCATCGTCGCCCTCTGGTCCTCACGAACGTGCACATTTTGAAGGGGCGTTTGCGTCATAAACGCCGTGCGAGGCGCTGCGCGTATCGGCGGACAAGCTCGGCATGTCAAGTTAGTGCTAAAGACTGGACATGCGACGATCGCGGACACCGTATTTCCTTCTGCTGGCATTAGATGGGGAACGAGGTAGTGTCCATCGAGTGGCTGCGGAACACGAGATGCGTACTTCCAACTGTAGGGTGGAAATGGCGACGAAAAGTATTTGTCTAGTGGGTATGAGCAGTATGGTCCAAAGGGGGTCACCGGCGGGCGTTCCACAATCCAGATCTACTACATGTAAGCGACGAAGCGCAGCTAGTCGGTAGGTTTCCTGGGCCCCGGTTCTCGTGAGAGATCTGTCGTCAACGATTGAACTTGGGGCGTGATTGACAGGTGTATGTCAGACTTTGGGAACCAACCTTGCGAGAATGGTTTTCCCTAGTGGCGTTCACGGGGCGAGACAGCTTGCTGACAATGTCATACCGGGTAAGTCACGAACCGAAGTGTCGCCATCTAGAATATGGACGCTAAACGACGATCACAAAAGCTCAGGGCCCATGCAGGACCGCATTTGGTTCCTGCCCGGGACATGCAATCGCTACACAGGCCCATCCCTAGGCCTGTTGGGTCATGTACCGTGTGCACTGCGCAAGACGTAGAGAGAAAAGCGTAGGCTAGTACTTCACGTGATATTATCGTGGCAGGGGGGTTTGCATGATATCCACGCCGCGTCCGGGATTTTGGGATGACCATTTGTCAAGGCGAATCTATTCAACGTACATAGACGAGTGTAAGGCAAGCAGAGCTCAAACTTTCAGTGAGCCGGTCGTTGGCCTTAAAATCCTTCCTAGCTGAGATATGTACTCTTCGCATATCTTTGAAAACCAGAAGGCATGATCAGAGTTGTGCGACTTGATCATGTTGTGAGCGATTTCATGAGCGAGTGCAAAGAACCTGAGCGACAGCATCAACGGGCGAGTGTGATCAGAAAGTGACAGGTCTGGGCTGGTTGCACGACACCATTCACAACATCATCGTCATCTGTCGGCGATGGCTCGGATTCAGCCCCTACGCCTCACAAATGTGTCGATTGGACTCACGCCAAGCCTCGAAATATCGCAAATTGAGGAACAGGCGTCCGTCTTGATTGAACGCGATGGATGATCCCTTCGTATCGTAAAATATATTCAACGATTCCGTTGGAAGTCTGAATGCTTCAGCAATAGGCACGACAATCCCCGCAAAACGATCAAGGACGTCTTTCTTAGTCAACATAAGTGTATCGTGATCTATATGTTCACCCTTGGTCACCCGGGGGACATTCAGTTTCAAATGACATACCTTTCCTTGCAAAGACTTGTACACCCGAGCTCCCCATCTGCGAGGACTGGAACACGCCTACCGGAAACTTACCAAGAGGCTTGAAACCAGACTCCCCAGTGACATCGTGGCAAAAGTGATCATTCGAGGACTTCTTATATGTTTCCGTAGCAATGAATTCACGGCGTAACACATCTGCTCCTGGTTTACATGCTTCAATTGCCTTGCTTACGGTTGCTTCTTTAAGAAACTACTCTGTTAGACACTAATGAACATTCGAACGCCAAGACTCACGGATTTCGAGCCGCGGAATGGCACGTTGGTCAGCCCTGGCGACCGTGGAAGAATGAAATTTTCGCGAGAGTAAAATCAAACTTACTGTACTCTCTTGCGTGAAAATAATGTCCGGCCAGGTTTGGATTTATTTTTGGAGTTGCCGGTGGGTTGCGCTATCTGAGTGAGTGTGCGGTGCGGGGTCTCTGGACCTTGAACAACACGTGTTTGCTTCCCGGCAGCCGATGGCATAGTAGGTGGCACGGTGCGACCTATGGGAGATGGAGCGGGTTGGGGGGGTTGTGGGCTCGCGGGCGACGTGGATGCCTTTACTTTCACAACATTGGGAGGTTCAGCGAGCTGTGGTGGATTCTGACCAGTGGACATGGACAGGATGTGTGCCGCTGGCTCCGAGATCCCACCTTGGTTTTCCCGGTTGGGATGGCGAAGCTCTGGGCTATTTGTTGACCTTGACGCCGGTTCTTTGACGTCGCGCTTCATTTCATCTAGGTCATCGCGATCAAAACGGCATTTGTTGAGGATAAGATCGACTGCAGAATTAATAGTGACAGTCGGTCGTCTATTGCGGACCATAAATCATGCAACTAACCACGACAGCCTTTTCGTTCCAAAGCTTCTCGGGTTGAAGAGAGTATCATGGAAAAGAGAAGGGATTCGCTGAGTTTGACAGTCCCGAATAACAACCGACAAAGGGATGTCGAAACCCTGTTCTTGCCGTTTCAGCACCAAAGTCAGACGAAGAGACGAACGACTTACTCGTCCATGTCAGGGTGTGACAGTGCCTTACGGGAAACCCACAAATATATGCGTCCCTGATCATCCCGTTTCGCCCCCGCAGAGGCTTCCTGGATTCGCTCCATTTTTTTGCCTTCAATCTCGAGTGTTTTGTGGATGGACAAGTCCTCGCAGACCTTGACCTTGAAGTTCCCGACCCTGGAAAGCCAATCAAGCGAAATCTTTGGCTTTGCATGAGTGAATTCATGAAGGAATATGGTGAGGCTTTCCAAGACCCGCATCCTAATGTCCGAGCAACGCGTCAATAAGTCGTGATCCGATATATTGCCGACAACTTTGCATTGCTCTTGAACGACTTCGCTCAGTCGTTTGCAGCCAAGGGACGCATAGAAATCTTTGGTGCTCCGTCAGCGGGTTGCTACAGAGCACTGGACCCATACAAACCTTCGAGCAGCTCTTCTTGTGGGGCAACGAAGATAGCTTCACGGAATAGGCGGTATGCATTCATATCGTCCGCAATGAAGATCTCCTTTGGACTTCGCCGCTCTTGGACACAATGCTCCCATGCCTGAAAACCAGGCATGGCTTTCTTTCCAAGTAAAATTGGTGCGGATCGCATGTCTCTCAGGATCAGGTTGTCAATGAGCCTCTTATTCACGGCAAGATTGCGTAGTTGCGTTAGGAAGCTGTTTCGTTATGGTCAGTTCGCCTCGGTGGTTCCTTGCGCAAACGTTCGACACGCACTTGTCGTGCCCATCAGCGACCTTGTGAAACCGCTCCGGATCATTGACTAGGGTTCGTGCGACGTCCGTCACCGTTGGTTCATTCCGTGCACCACACGTATTCAAGAACCGATTCGCGGTGGACCCAAAATTCACGAAGGCGAACAACTTTGAATAAAAAGAGTCTCGCGCCCCTTCGCCAGGGTAACACTGCTCAGGGGTCGACCAATCCCTGATCCCTGAACTGTTCGTTGGTACCACCGGTTTTTTCCCGAGCTTGATGAGTTCCTCCGGACTGAAGGCTGAAAAGACATCAGTAAAACGAGAGCTTCGCACTAATGAAACCTACCTGAGATGTGGTCATATAGAATCTCAAACCACTCGCGAGCAACGATCTCGTCCAGTGGCCGTTCTTCGGTCAAATGTGAAAGGAGCTTAGAAGGGAGAGGGTGTTCTAGCACCCCTAATTTGCCGATTAGAGCGTCTACATAGTCGTCCTGGACGACAGAGAAGCCAAGCGCCTTCCACTTCTTGTCTAAGAAAACCTGGAAGGAATCACAAAAGATGCGAAAAGATAACGGATGGAACCACGTTACCTCTCCCGGCCTTTCGAGGTGCTTACCGCTGTTGTTTTCTGCCGGTATAAACAAAATGTCCTCGACACTGCGTGGATTGCAATCGGAGTACGTCGAAGCAAGGTTCTTGCACAAATATTGGAAAGCGATGGTCCTCACAGCGGCGATGTTTTTTGAGGTGCACAAATCCACAATCTCGTCCAGAGAAGGGTAGCGACGAAGGCCAAGTTCGAATAAGAGCTTGGCTAAACAACGAAAACTTCAGTCAAGCTTGTGGACAGAGACACCAGTCACCCAATACCTTCGTCAGATTCATCCGACCATTCGATCTTCTCATCCAAATGGATTATATGTAGACTAAGTTGTTGAAAGGTATCATCCACCGGTGCGTAAAGCTCACTGGCACAGTAACGCGTGGCAGGATCCGAACCACTCTCCCCCATAAATATCCCAGAAGATGCCAATTTGGTGACTTCCCCGGTGGTAAGGGACTTCCGCACCTGGCAGAGGTATCTAATAAGGCCGGTGATATCCCACCTGTTCGCTTCTGCCATCCTAGGAAACGTAAGCACAAGCAAGTTCGAGCAGCTGGGTCCATTTACCGCTTCAAGATAAGCTGAGGGTCAATATGCTTTCGGACACCAATGAACATGAGGACAGTTTCAGTATCTTCCGAGACTATCAAGCCATCTTGAAACTGAACCATGGGCAACTGGAGGTTACTGAAAAGACCAGTGTTTGTTCCCGAGAGGTACGACTCCGTTGGCATACACAGACCGTGAGACGTGGGAATACACTTCCGGTTGGTAAAGACTTCCTTCACCGTATTTCGGGCATCGTCCGAGGCAGATGACCAGAGACGAGAGAGTCCACCCAACACGCTCATCGTCCAATCTGGTGACCTGGTGAAATCGTGTGCGGAATCTTTGTACATGATTTCCTCCCGCGATATGTATCGTAGCCAGTCGACAGTGGTGAACTGCTGCCAACCGAAACCAGCGAGTTCCGTGGGAGAAAAATTCTTGGAGATGTCATGTGGTAATAGCGAAGGGGGAAGGGGGCTATCTGGTGGAATGAAGCTCCCGAGAGTTTGAGGGTCGGCGAAATCCCGTACCGACGATAATCGGAGGATACGTCCCTTGACGTCACGGAAAACAACCGCGTCCAGTAGCCGTGTCATATTGGCGTTCGACTTATCATGTCCCGCTCGGCTCATCCACCATCGGAGACAGGAGACCAGCTCTTCTTTGTTCAGATGATGGTGACCAAGATAGTCCAGAATGTCCTGAAATGTCACGGGAGATATTATTTTGTCGCCCTTCAGCATCTGAATGGCGCGCGGGCATTCGAGGACGACGCGCTGCGGGAGCATGGGCATGTTCTTGAGGAATTTTGCGAGGACGGGGTCATACTCCTTGATAGTAGATGCTTCACGAACGCCAACAGATGACAACATTCTTGGAGAGGCGGGTGAGCATCCGTAGAACGAGGCTGCTAGCAACTCTCCGACACTTGGCGAGGGTGTGGAACGGTGGAACTCGAAAATTTTGAGAATATGAAGGACATCTTCCTGTAACGGACCTTTGGGTGGCGCGGAATTGGGTGTGCTGTTAGTTGCACCAGTCCATTTGTCGTGGATGGCAGACAATTGTGATTCATAAGCGACCCGTGCTAATAGACCCCCGACATATAATAACTCCTTGTTCCAGACTGAGAGGCCAAGTCGCAAGCACGAAACCGACATTTCAACGAGTAGACTCACCAGCTAGATGCTTGTCGCTAATAGATCGTGAGTATCGTTATATATTAAATGTGCAATCGACTTACACGAAATCTATCGATTCACGCTCGACAGTGGGGACGAAATATGACGCCATATGACCCCCGATACCGGTGGTTTGTCCAGTAGCATGACCCTGTAGCGAAGGTTAATGAGAGATCGAAGACAGAAAGGATACTGACAATGTAAATCCGTGTATGCGTCGCCCTTGTAGCCCGTCAGTGGAAGCGACCGAAATTGAAAGCGAAACCACAAACCCATTTAGATCCGCCCGCAATCCCTGGAATATATTTCCATACGCTGCTGGTTGATCTTTGTCCTTTGCGTGACTCTGTTCGTAGTCCTCTTTCCGAGTCTTCATGCACATAGTCAGCCTTGCTGAAGACCGAGTGCGCCCAAACAAGCACCCACGTAAATCAGGTGATATTCGAGCTTCCTACGGGGTTTCTTCTTCGTAGATCGGATGAATTCCGAAGTAAGTTGGTCGTTCACCCGGACATCCACTTCCGCAGTGAACGCAGTCAGAGTCACATTCGTCTTATGCAGCCCTGTTGGACACTTTGGTGGTGATGACAGGACTACAGCCTCGTGCTAAGGTGCAGACTGAACAACAAGACAGAAACGAGGGGAAAAAGTAACCGACCTTAGGCATACGAGGCTCCAAGCCCTCCGTCACCAGACTTTCCACGGTGCCATATACAGCATGCATAATTTCTGCCCCGATCGTGATAGCTAAGCAGTGCAAAAATGAGTAAATGAAGACGTATACTACGAAAAAAGCTTACTACGGGACTGCACCGCAGTGACGTTCATCAACTTTGGCTCGTCGGACGTTTTCAGCGGGATAGGAAAGGCAATAGCAGCACGGTCCCCATACGACTTCTTGATATGACCAATGCGGTGCTCGTCAAAGTATACGCTGACCTCGTTCAAGTGCACCATGAACGTAATCGACGATGCAAGGAAGCGTAGAAGGTCAAATGCTGGTGGAATAGGACCAGCTTCTCGCAAGCCAATCTCAAACGTCGTCCACGGATCTACAGCTGCGTTCGACTCAAGGGGGCCACGACAGACGCTCAGCTGGAAGACGACACGATAAGAGGAACAATTGGCAAATGAAGAACGATGTTACCTGATCTTTGTTATTCTCCTTCCAGTAGAAATCCATTCCATACCCTGAAATGAAACTTCAATCTGTCATAAAGACCTAGCCCCGATCAATGGCATCATACCTCCGGACGATACAAACGGACTCTCCGTCACCGAGAACAAACTGTAAAATCCTAATCGAGTTGGCATCAACCTACACACCCGTTGGGAAGAGGTAGTTGACATACCGACGCCAAATGCGCCAATCTTCTCTTCGTCTGGGTTTCCATCAGCTAAGATTATTATCAGAAGATCCACCGTGCGAAATCCATAATAAGGGACAAACCGATCCTTTGTAATCGTGACCAATCATTTTCAGTGAATACATCGCCATTGTTTCTAAATGTCCACTGTGTGACCTGCGAATAACGTCAGTAAAAGTACACGTGGCGATACTTGATACCCGCACATCAGTACCCTTGAGATCAGGGAGAGGCGGTACGTCGGCGTTTCCTCTCTTGCTGTGTGCCACTCGGTGGGGGTATTCAGCAGTCTCGAAGCGAATCTCCACTTCGGAAGATTGAGCATCATCCGAGTTCTGGAGAAGCTCCCGAAACACTGACAGAGTCATATGCTGGAGTTACACGACCGCTAGGCGTAATCAGGACATCACGTACCGGTGAACTCGCCCGAGTAGCGAGCGAGTACCTTGTCAATCAATGCACGTTGGTTGACTTCAACCGCGTCACTTTGTCCAGTAGACCGCTGTATTGAAAAGATCATGCCGCCTAAGAAAGAAGAATATGCTGCAGCAGTGACGTACCAATGTATCGCGACGACCCATAGCAGAGGAACGGGCTAACTTTGATGGTCGGGAGTTTTGCAGACTGAAAAACACAAGCTGGTAGAGGAAATCAAAAAGCTCGTCAACAGTGTTCGAACCGGATATTTAGTGTAGAGCACAGATGTGGAGTGAAAACTATTTATTGAGTACATGCGTTGTGTAGCCAGCCTGGCCGGATTCAAGCTAAATGGACTGATCTGGTCCATAGTAACAGATCAACGAAATCCCGCGTACCCCAGGAGGCTTCGGAGAGTGCATGACACGCATTGCGTTACATCACTGAGAAAATCTTGTCGGTAGTAGCCGAGAGTCAAGATCGTGATGGGAATCTGAGAAGCGTTGGCAACATGCCGTCCTGACCTGGTGGAGGCAAAGCCGCGGGAGACAGTTGTTACTGACCCAGCGTCATTTGTCGAATTGAAGAGTGCCCACCAACGATGTTACGAGATAATGCATGTGAACACTTGCTGGAACTTTGCCCCAAAAAACGTGGGAAAGTGAACCTCACCGGAAATAGCCGTGCAATTGTACACAAACAGCGTTGTTTGTGAAAATGACCGTCCGTGAATGTCGACCGCTACAGCTAGGTTGAAGGGTGCAGTGGTGGACACACGAAACCTGGAGTTTACGAGTGGTAGACTATGGGCAAAAGCCCGTGGGGCTTTTCGGCCCGAAGCGCTGTCTTAGCCGCCAGAGTGAGCTGCGTTCCCGTGAAGAAGGAGCCTGTTGACGCATGCGGCGAAACTCTGCCCACCCGGCGCCGATCGAGCGGCCTACGGGCCACGTTAGTGCGCATGTGGGGTTTGTACGCTCCATCGTCATCGCAACGCCAGTCTTGGCTTGCACCCTGCCACGCAACACGTGTCAGAGTTGAAGACACCTGTGTCACCAAACAGCGTCCCTAAGGGAGTTAGAGACTTAAGAAGGATGGGGACGCAAAACCAGCGACATTGCACTGCGCAGCGTGTCAATGGTTGCACAGGGATCAACATTACCAGACATGAGAGCGAGCTGCTATCCCGTAACGAAGGAGCCTGTGACGCGTGCAGCGAAGCTCCACCCCTACAGAAGGAAAAAGGCTCCCTCTCAGCAAATTAGTGGAATGGCGAGGAATCTGAGCTGATCCACCACGTCCTATCAGTAGAGGACGAGAATTTAAGGCGCGGCATCTGAAGGTGAAGATAAAACACGGACATGATGCCGCGACGTTGTGATAACGCCATAAAAGGAGTGGACATGATGCCACGACATTGCGATAATGCCATAAAAGAACAGTGGACATGATGCCGCGACGTTGTGATAACGCCATAAGAACAGCGGGCGCAATGTCACGCTATTACAGTAAGTGTTTGGACAACTCCGGTGAACGCGGTTTGAAGCGCTCATGTGGGAAGTCCAATGGACGATGGGCCAAGCCTGAGGTCTAAAAAACCTGCAGGGCAGGCTCTGTTTGGGTCAAGGCAGACCTGGCCCAACTACGTCAGGCTGGAACGAGATGGTTAGCCAGCTGACGAGCCGCAAGGCGTCGTAGGTCGCCTGAGCGACACAGCGGGTGACTCCAGAAGCTGGCAGGGCGCATGTTAACTCATATCCACCCCACCTGAGACCACGAGAGGCTGACAATCGCTCCTGTCGAGCGGTGATGCCTACACGCGAATGGAGTCAGTAGGAACGACAGACGCACTGAGACGAGACCAGAGCGAGGCCAGGAACCTATGTGGCGGTACACGAGGCCCCGACAACTGGCGCCAGCCGATGAGTGGGACTTGGAGCGACACAGAGCCGATGCGAAAAACGGCACGATGCAGGAGCTAGGACGCTCCGAGTCCTCAGCTGAGAGCTGCAGCTGTTGCAGCGAGGCGGCGTCGTGGCGAAAGGCAAAGAGCCGCACCGCCTCGCTTACTCATGCACGGACTCAACTCTCCGAAGGTCACACGTGACCAGCCTAGACTACCAATGTTGCAAACACTTGGTGAGCGCCGCGCGGTGCCGGCAGAAACCTTGTTTCCTGGTCGGCGAGTACCGTATTTCAACAGTTGATGTACATTGGGTAAGTAGGCAAGTATATGTTTGAACTTCAAACACTAGGAAAACTGATAGTTGGAGAACTTCATTGCACAAGTTAAGGACGAAGTAGTAAAGGGCGATGGATGTCATGAGAACAAGCTTTAAAAATTGAAGGAGATCAGGGAGGAACACAGAACATCAGTACAATGACAAGCGCCGATGAAGGAGAAACAAACCTTCTGCAGACGATAATACCGTCTGACACAGAAAAAATTGCACCTGTGGAAGTCAATAAACTGTTGACGGGGCAGCGAGGAGCGTACAACATATGGGCGGCCCTAGCTACGCGTTCTCATCCTATGTCGCCCATACACAATAAATTTGATACCGTATGCTTCGTTTTCGTGAGGACGCCGATCGCGGGTCGTCACTTCAGAGATCGCGGCGTGCGATAGCCGCGACTCGGATGACCATCTGCCACGTTGTCGAGTTCCTACTACGCAAAAGAGATACATTTCCTCTCCTTTGGCTTCCTTCACTCGTACGGTCCACCTGCCGCCGTCGGCGGAGAACCAGCCAAGTCTTCACTCCTTCAAAAAGCCTCTCCTTCACCTTGCTGGACCCTTCGGGTGGTTAGCGACTCGATGAATGGCAAGACACTCTGGGTGAGGCCGAAACGCGTACCGACACCCTTGGCGCTGCTAGTGGGATTGTTACTCGGCCTGCTCATCGGTCGCTCACTACCCTCTAGTGTGCGTCTCTAGCTTGATGCTATGTCGCCGCTCACTCACTTTCAACCA
>JBBPMC010000387.1:2367-24031 GCA_038090115.1 Strobilomyces echinocephalus | reverse complement strand
CATGCGGACTTTGGGCCGAGAACGTCGGTCCACTTGCAATAGGGCCGAAAGCGGTTCGGGCCATCGGTCTTTTGGCCCGAGACGTCGTCAGGTGGTTGGGGTTGGACTAGCTGTCATCGGGGTAGGCTTGAAAAGTGGCAAATCACCTGGATATCACCCTAGAGCGGTACCAAGCTCTACATCGTGCTCTCTGGTAAGCTGTGAAACGGATAGCAGGGTCGGTGTATCACTAGAGCCGACCTTCCGGATGAGGACAGAATTGTCATACTCCGTTTGGGATTCAGCATCAACTGGCGACGTTGGAGGGTCACCAGAGCGGGAAATATCAACTCTCGGAGAGGAATATTCATTCGAAGGAGTCGAAGTGGGATTTGGAGGAGTCGAAGCAGGATTTGGAGGAGTCGGAGGGGGAGAACGTGTCTTAGCGTTTGCATAGCCCCAGTCCCCGAGCACCCCCCGCCGTGGTAGGTTGCGTATTCTCTCGCACAAGCGCTCCCGGAGTTCGTCAGGAAGTTCATGCATATGCGCACGGTGGTCTGTGTGGCCTTCTGAACGTGCGAGAAAAAGGTTGGAAGGGCTGACATCACGATGTAGGACGCCAGCGACCTCTAATGCATGCTTGTGTGCTACAATTTGATTAGATATTCGAAATATATACCTTTATCAAATGTCTGCTCACCAATAATGTAATCTAGAAATGCGACCAGGAGTTCACCAAGAGATGCAAATTCAAAGATGAGATGACCAACAGGACGAGTGACAAGACAATATAAGATTCGGAGGTGAAAGGGGGTGTCAGGATGGATGGCTGAGAGGAAGAAGTGCGTGGAGGCATTGACGAGTAGCGGCTCGGGACCAGGGGCCCTCAGCTGAGTCTTGACTTGCTTCTTGCTCACCAGTGTGGGGACACCTTCGATTTTGTGCTTCTCTAGGATGCGCAGAATCATTCCTTCGCTGTACTTCCGAAGTGGATCGATCCACGAGTCTTTGACAGCCACTTGCTGTTCGTCTCCATTCCCGGTATTCATCTCACCAAGCCAGACCATCGTTCCTTGGCCAGCTAAACTGTCCGATATGGCGAGAACTCTCTTGAGCCAGATTACGTAGCACTTCCCATCCATGCCAGTAATTTCCAACCATTTGACGCGCTTCTCTTCCTGATGCGGAGATGGTTCGGCATTCTGGCTGACTTCATTTCCTGAGGAGCCCTCCGATGTGAGGTCCAGATGTAATTCGATATCACTGTCGGAAGACTGTGGTGACGGGGAAACCTTGCCATCTGCTGGCCCAGACTCCGGCAGCTGAGAGTCCTCGGAGTCAGGCTGAGCTTCATTGCTGTGGTCTGAATCACTATCCTCCACCTCCGAGTTCTAAGTCTGCTCCAATCTTTGCCACTTGATTGACGTATCAAAACCGATAGTTGAGTAGTCCGAAAACGAAACCCCAATGAGGATACGCAAGAATTGCAACAGCGAATGATTGATGTCGAAAGGATGAGTCGAGATTGACCTGCTACAATGGAAAATTGTCAGGTAGATCGATGATCCAAGGCATCGAATACACGAGACGAAGTGTTGGCCGTCTTGTGCTCCCAGAAGGCACGAGGCCTTTCCAGCAACATCCAGGAATGACTCTCTTTCTCTCTTGGCGTCGGCTCGGTACTTCACTTCGCAGAACATCACAACATGCTCCCAGTTCAGGCTCCTGGTGCCGTTGAGTGTCCGGAAGTAACAAGTGATATCGGGCTTTCTCGCAGCATATGCTCCGTCCAGGGGTTTGGTTGCAGACCGAGCGTCCCAGTCACTGTGAGTGGCATGAATCGACCAGACATTGGGCATGAGAAACGTAAACTTACAAACAAGATATACCATGTCCTTTGTACACAGCGAGACGCACATTGTTGAAGAATAACGTGAGCTCCGTTTCGTGGTCCTTATAGCTGCTTCTCTGAACTGCGGAATAGCCAGCCCAGCTGGGCTTTTTGCGCGAGCGCTTATAGAGTTTTCGGGACACCAGATCGTCTAAAAGAATTTCCAGGTTCTTGTTTTCCGGGAGAATGAGGCTGTCGGGGTACATTCAATCCAGGAATTTGAGGCTCTCTTGTTCGGTGAGTTGCACACTGGTTTCTTGGGTGTCGTTTTCTAGCAACCGGTCCATTGTAGGTCGGTACCAATCAGTTTTGCGCCTCAGCGGTTGAGGTATGGTCAGTATCTGAGGTTTTCAGTGAGTTTTCACCTTCTCTGTTCTCCGAAAAACGCACCGTAATCAAGTTGTATGGTGTGGCTTGTGGCTTGATGCATTTTGACAGGAAATTTTCTCACTAAGCCTGCTTGCACGATGTGGCAAGTAAACTGACTCGAGGCTTACACGCAGGCTCAGCCTGTTCTGAAGGCGCCATGGGCTGACTGTGCATGTTCAGTAGGTAAGACGAGGACGAGATACGATACGCTGATGGATTATCCGACGGTCGAGCTTATCGATCCGCATATCTACGATATGTAGTAACACGTATTGATTGTCTTTACAACCTAGATAGGACATAACGCGTAATAGAATTCTTTCGACCAATACTTATTCAGCCAGAACTCAGTACTTAGCTCACAACTACTCAACCTAGTCAGGTGTGGATTAGCCTCAGCGCCAAACTGCGGGATGAGGTGAGCTGGAGATCGAACGAAGGTGAGCGGAATGACCTCTCCGACGCGCTCGCCATTCGCTCTCACCACTCGCTTCAGATGATGCATTCCGGTGACTGGACTTACGCCTCCTGGATTGGCTCGAGAGGTGACATTGAAACGCTGAACGTATGTGGCAAAAAAGGCGCACTGTGAGGGACGGAATATAATCCAGAGCTGGACAACGGAATGTCCCTGTAATCCTTGATCTGGCCAGTCACTCTCGGGCCCAGGACTGAGAATTACAGAATCGCATAAACCATGAGGATGAGTGGTCGACGGAGGAATGGCACGGACTGTCTGCAGTGGTTTCAGATCCTTGTGGTGACACGACTTTTGCTGTATACGTAAACTGTGCCATATTTGAAGTTTGATGTCATCTCGGGGCGTGATACCAGTCTGTTGGGAAATGAACATAGTGACTGCAGGAACGAGGTCAGGTAGCCTGTACGTGGTGGCAGCCTTGGCGAGTGTTAGCCGCAATGAGGGCTTAATCACAAGGTGGAATGCAGTAGTCGAGGTTGCAAAGGTGTGGGGAGGTTTCGGATGAGGTCCTTGCAGGGGAGCAGATGAGATAGAGAAGTAGTCGATAATAGGACGCATCAGCATATAATACTTGGATATGGAGAGCTTCTCAGTGTCCGGCTCATGATCTTCCTCTGAGTCCATGAAACCTTCGTTGGTTGCAAAGTCCATATGACGGCGCTCCTTGATGTAAGTCGCTAGATCAAACCGAAAACATTTGTCCAACCGATCGAGGTGGTGAGCGATCTGACTGTAATAATTTTGATTGTTTCGAGCTCGGGCAGGTACCTTGATCTCCACGACGTGGGCGTGTTCCGTGATATCTGCACTCCATTGCATCGGGGCTCCAGACAGACGAATCCCAGGGACCACACTCTGCAGAAGCTCCAGCTTAGGTAGTTCCCAATTTTGTCTTGCGCCATGACGAATGATCGCATCCTTGTTGTCATGAAATTCTTGAAGTGCGCGGGCAACACGGTCGAGAGAATGCATCGTGAATGTTGGTGCCTGCGCGAGGTAGTGAAAGTTGAGGAGAGCATGGAGAGCGACAAGGAATCTGCGGGGAACACCACCAGCCACAGCACCGATAATGTAGCGTTGGACGGAGCGATGGTCACGACCAGTGACTTGCTTCAGATTGGATATACCTTCATCGAACGCTCGATAGCCTACAAGGGTCTGAATGATGGAGAAATGAAAATCTAGCTCGGCAGCCCCGAGAACCGAGATACACCACTTAACATCATGGTCCCAAGCGAAGCGATGAAAATGGTGGAGAGGTTCGATAGTGAGGAAATCGCAAGGGTTCAATAAGGCCCAGTCCATCCAAACCGCCTCGACAACCCCATTCAAGCCCAACGACCAAATGACTTTGATGAAATTCTTGTAGTCTTGGGGTGAATACTTTGAGCAAGCGGTACAGATTGCTACAATGGTATGCTCCACCATACGAGGCGGATGTCAATGTGGATCGCCGAAGTGTTTGGACAGCGCCGTGGTGACTGGGGAGGCCTTTGGACCTGTACCCGCTATCAACGATTCTTCGGGTGTATCAGCTATCCACGAAGCCAGAGGAGTGAAACAGTAGCGTAAATTTCCGACGGGATCACTCATCATGATGCCCACTGCTGCTGCAGTCTTTAAGGGTGCGAGCACCACGTTGAGGGCTTGGTGTACTAAGCGATCTTGTAAAAGACTGCGAACGCGAGTCGACTTGTGAGCGAACTTGGCGATAGGAAGTAGAGCGAGGAGGAGGTAGGCATGGAGGGATGTTTTGCAGCGGATGCGTGCATCAATGTTCGCGAGACTGATAAGGAGTGGGTGGGCAACGTGGTTGCCACTCATGACGGAGATGTTCGTCTTGTCAGAAGATAGTACAACTCCAAGGAGGGTGGAGCCAGGCGGTAGCACCTCCTGAGAGTCATGGCCATGATTCATTGCGCACCCAGTATGAAGGAGGCTCACCTGGAGACTCCATGCTTGATCCCCACTTAGCCATTCATCGTAGATCCGACAGATCTTCGCGGCGGAGGTCCAAACCTTACACAGTATGAACGAGATATGAGGTTCAAAGAGCGGATGACTGAGAAGAGCTTGTAGACAATTGATAGGATTGTGATAAAAGAGTCGCAATGGCCGCTTGACGGGATACTCAGGTGTCAATGTTTGACATTGCCACTTTGGACCATGAGGAAGAATTTCTGCGCGAGCTCTCAGCTCCTTCGCAGATCGAAATGAAAGGGAGATGCTCTTGATCTGCAGCAGATTAGAAAACGAAACAGGCCCAATGACCCTACTTACGATGTCCAGGGACAGCAGATCATTGATCGCTGCCATGCTAAGGCGAGAGCGTAGTAGCCAAGACGCAAAGGACCACTCTTGCTTTGAAGCCCATGGGTAATAGACGTTCTCTCGTCTCTGCTCTGCATACTGATCTGCCCAGAAATCGTCCATAAATGTTTTACCGCCCGGGAAACATTCCGCACATCCGTTGAACGTCTCCACAAATCGGCCCAAGGGAAGTTGACTAGTTTCAGGTTGACTCAAAGGAGATTGGACGCCAGTCTGATCGTCTGAATCAACGTCATACATTTCAAAGTCTTGGCCCAATCCAAGGTTGTGGGGAGACCCAGGTTCGTTGTTGTGTAAAATTTCCCTCATCAAATGAGAAGGGGGATCGTCCAAAATGTCATCTTCGATAGCCTGAGGATCGTCAACTTGGAGCTCATTGAATAAAGGTATACTGCCATAACATGAGCCAGCAGGTTGGTTCATGTGCTGAAGAACGTTGGTCGTTGTGCAGATTTTTTTGCCACAGGAAGGGCAACTGATAGTTTTGGGCCAGCCATAGGTCGTTTTGGCTCAAGGCATTGGGGTGATGGAGAGTTTGATGAGGTGCGCCACTCGTCGCCTTATTACATATACAAGCCACGCTCCAGTCATATTTCCTCCTTTCAATCCACCATCATCACCACATGCCATCTGCCACCAACATGAACATCAACTCTGGCCTTCCGCAATCTGGTTCACCAGCATTCTCTGGACCTCCTGGTATGAATACCTCCGCTCGGTCCAAGTCGAGATCATTTCTGAGTAGCGCATTCCAGGCCCAAGTCTTCGATCGGACTCACCATTTCACTTCGCTCCATGCATGAACTCATTCCTCGATGAGAACACAATCTCGCCTGTATGTATACCGACTTCACTCCACTCGTCAAACGCAGTCGCCCAGCGATCCGTATATTGATATGACACGGGTCGTCGCTGGCAGAAAGCCATCTGTGGAGCACAGTGACTATAACTTTTTGGGCGCAACGGTGCGTTTTTGCAACATTGCTGAGAGAACCCTTTGAGTCAAGCACGTTTTAGTCGCCCAACATAAATCCGACCTCTTGCCAGGATCACATCGTCCCGCCTCCACGTAGCAGTATGGAGGCTTACCTCCTGTTGGAGGCTGCTCGAAGTGATCAAGCAATTTCTCGTATGCGCGAGGATCTCACGCATGAGATTATTCATCGTAACATTGTCATCCTACAGCTGAATCGGCTCGTCCTTGAAAATGCTTGGAATGATAGCCAAGCTGCAGACGAGTTTATTGGGCATGTCCATCTCTGCATCAGATGGTGTGGCTACTCCGTCGTTCATGAACAGGCAATACGAGAGTCTCGTTTGCCAGGGGACCACAGGGCGAAAAGTACATTTGGTATGTATCAATATTTCGAGTCTCCAAATCGAACTTGAGAGGTTTTACATATTTCCATTATAAAATCTCCTTCCAATGTGATTCCGTCCACACTCGATGTAGTATTAGATTAATTCAGTGTACTTTAACACACTAGCATACTATACCGCACCGGTCGGGTCATGCCGGTCACAGGCCAACAAGATTGGTCAGGGCTGTCGCAGCGTGTGCTATGCTGTAACAGGCTGGGCCAGGCTGGAGTTCAGCTATTCCGCATAAGAATCTGGGGTCTCGGCTATGATAAAGGGCTGGTTTGCTGATGAAGGTGAGAGCCGGAGTTGTAAAGCTGGACATGGGAAACTTATACGGTTGAAAAGAACGAATTCGGGCATGCTCACAGAGGTACTTGAATATGTATGGGATACTAGTACAGCAGGCACCCTAAAACATGGTGGGTCCAGACTCACACTCGAGGGCCAAGCCAGCTGAGTTTCAAGTTCCAATTTCTAATTTCGACCACGGGGCCATGACGAACATTGCCCATTGGGTGACTTTCCGCAGGCTAAATTCCAGCAGAATAGAATAAACCAGAGTCCGAAAATCATTGGAAATTGTCAATAATCCAAAAATCTATGTGTCGAATAAACCGTGGGCCGAAAGAATAAAATATTCCACTTTTTCATCACCCTCATTGTTTCTCATGTTGTTTGCTCTAACATAGACATGATTGAGCACAAATGTCGCATTCTGGAAGTGGCATGTGGGACCCAAGTGTGCTCAGCATCATCATATTGGCATGAAACAAAGTTGGACAAGATCCAACCAACTCGGAGTACAAATGATTTACACGTCGGAACGTACACATTTCCAACGGAGTGAACCAACTGCCGGTATTAGTGACTACTCTCGAATGGTGCCCACACCGCAATGCAGCGGTCAGCGGTCAGTCAATCAGTCGAGACAGGAACTGACGACGCTGCGCGGCACGGGGGCGCTGACATAAGCAATTTTGAGCGTGATGTTGCCCAAAATGAACAATGAGCACTGAAAAATAATCTGTTGAGGGGGGTCTGACTGTCATATGCCGTATCCCAAGTCCAACTCCGCCACATTCCGACACACTCCGACACCAAGAACTCGCGAACTCCGCCACGATCTCGCGTTAGACGCAACGCCGCGCCTTCGGAGTTTCACTCCGCCATCCGTCTCAGTTCCCTTTCCGTTTATGTTCACCCTTGTATTTCGTTTAGTCTTAGTCCCGCTTCTTAGATCCCTCCGCACCTGTGCTCACCTATGCCGCACAGCTCCGGCTATGTATGTCCCCAACCCCATTCTCCGCCCTCCGGTTATGTTTCTTTCCGACTTACTCATAGCTATACTCTGTTACTAATGTGATGTCCGCACTCCGTATATATAGTTGTAGATACGACCTCTGTACCTTCAGTCTGATTATCGACTAGATATCCTCACTCCGCAACTCAGTCCACTTCGAGTCTCCCCTGTCCTCCCTCTGTTGTCCTCTCCGCAAATCCGGGACTAACATCATGAGCAGCAAGGGCGCAGTGCTCCGCTTGAGTCGCTGAAGCCGAAGTCCCAAACCCATCCGACCTCTTAGCTCCGACGTTACGGAGCTATAGCGGAGTGAGCGGACCCAGTTCTAACAGTCCAATAACATTCAAGTGAATGTAGCCTGTGATTAATATCATATCCATCTCCTTCATCTTCTTCCTAACAGGACAATGGTGAATATAATGGGCCATACCCCTTGTCATGGCATTTTTAAGTTGGTAAGATACATAGATATAACATCACTTAACACACATAGGAATTCACATATAGTGTAGCAGTTATTGTTAACGGAGCTCCTTTCAGAGTAGCAGTCTTGAGAAGAATCATGTAGTGGCCCACTCCATGAGCATTCCTATATAGAAAGTCCACAAGCCAATCTATATGGCTAGAACTCATATCAGCAGTGTCAGAAGTGCTGGTCTGGACTAGCATAGCACTAACATTTAGCTGTGGGTATCTTTAATGAAAGTCAATTGTTTCTAGCAGCAAATGCTGATTTTGACAAGGCTTTCAATCAGCATACACTTCTTGAAGCTTTATGAGCTTAAGATTCATGGCAGCTCTTGAATCAGAGCTTTTAATATACTCTCTACCATCTAGATATCACAGATTATCAAGAAGGAATTCCACTATTACTGATAGGATTCATCACAATAAATTCTAGAGTTGGTGTTACGTTTAGGTGCAATAACCTAGAACCTAGCATAGCACTTCGTCAAGAGTGAAGTGAAGTTTCAAAGAGATAGGGGTTCCTCAGGTAGCGATGGCTAGATAAGAGGCTCACATGAGAACCGTCAAGTGTGGAGATGGATTGCTAGGTTGCTAAGTGTTACGGTTGGCCTGGATAGGGACAACTGCAAACCTAGATGATCAAGGAACGAGGACGAGGACCAGGGGATTCCTGGGCGACAAGGGACTAGGAGACCATAAGGGGATTCCTTATGGCAACAAGGATGGAGGAGTGTCATTCCAGGGACTTCCTGAATGACGAGAGCACAGAGGGTTGTTCTAGGGATTTCCTAGACAACGAGAGTGAAGGGTTGAGGAGGCCTCAATGGGCCAAGTCAAGGCGAAGGGAGCTAAAGTGACACTAGTATTGGTGTAACTCTAGGTAGGTCAAAGCTAAAGTACATGTGCCATTGAGGCAGGGTTTATATATGGTAAAGGAAAGCGCACGGACCAAGCTGTGAAAGGAAATAGTAGGTATTGAGTCATACAGCAAGTGCTGCGGACTACGGAGGTCCGAGATAAGAGATAAGCATGGAACGTTGTAGAACATTCCAGCGGTGGCAAGTGGAGAGTGAAATGGAGAGGGAAAAAACATATTCGGCATACTGCAGTTGCCTGATACAGCGTATAGCGTGAGATAATGAAGAGAGGAAAGAAAAGACTGAGGTGAATCGTAACATTACCCCCTTAGTACAATAGAAACCACAATGAGATTTCTTAAAGGTCCATGTATGATCCCACCAGGGATCCAGTGATGTTGCTCCAGGCAACGTCGTCATAGATGTCATTGTTGTCTTCCTCCAGGGAAGGGGAGTGTCTAGAATATGGAGTGGAAACACGACGAGGGGGTCTGCAACCCGTAGAGATTTGAGCAGAAAGGGGAACACAACCGCAAGGAGCCATAGCTCTGGTAGAAGAGGCCGAGGATGAGGATGAGGAGGGGGGATGAGGAGATCGCCAGTGTGCGGGGCATGCCCACTGGATATGTCTGGGAGGCCAGGTGTGGCAGAAGGGGCAGTGATACTCTTGGCAATTGAGGCAGAAGTGTCCAGGGTGGTGGCAGCGATAGCAGGAGTTGTCATACCCTGGGTCTCCAAGGGCTAGAATGGGGTAATAGTCATCATCGTAGTGGTGATACTCAATTCTGTCTGCGAGGGAGAGGGTAGGTAGCACGACTGGGAGAGGAGGAGGAGATGGAGTGGAGGAAGATGATGATGAGGGGGGAGTGGACATTTCGATAGGAGGGCTGTTGGCCATGGACTGGTCCTGAAGGTATCAGTCAAGGTCAGAGAGGAACTCCAGCATGTCTAGCTGGTGCATGGCAGTGAGGAGGGCCTCGTGCAAAGAGGAGTGGACCTGTTGGGTCATTCCCTTGATGATGGTGGCACGAGTGGTGTTAGGGGTCCAGTGGTTGACCATGGTGAGGCATTCACACTGGAGGAACGCCTGGTAAAAGGCGAAGAGGGGAGAGTCCATATCAAGATGAGTGGCAATGGGGTTGACGAGGCAGGGGTCCTGAAGGTAGCGGATGAGGGGGTTGATTACATGGGACGAGAGGGGGTCTTCGCAGAGACGATGGGCATAGAGGGGTAAGTCGACAGATTCAACTGCGAAGAGAGAAGCAGGAAAATATTCAGAGGGGGTGGTAGCTAAGGAGACGGGAATGATGTTTTCGAGGGTTCCTTGGGTCAACAGAGGGATGGCATTTTTGTCGACCGTAGGAATGGTGATGGATGATTCAGAGGAGAGGGAGGAGAAGATACGACCAATGGACATGGTGGAGATGGAGGCGATGATTTTGGGTTTTCGGCAGGAGGTGGTGGTTTGAGGAGAAGAGGATGAGGGACGAAAGACAGAGGGGTGAAGGTTCTCATAATCTTCTAGGGTGGACTTTGCATGTTTGAGATTCCGCTCAGGTTCCCAGGAATCTTCTTCAGCCGAGTATCCCTTCCATTGAATCAGGAAGGAGCAGGAATTGGGAGGTCCGCGGTGTTTCAGGATCTTCTCAACTTTGTATTCTTTTTCTTCTGCGATAAGGTCAGGAGGTGGCGCAGAGAAGTTCTTTCTGTGGACGGAGTTCTCTTTATAGGGAGATAGAAGGGAAGCGTGGAACGTGTTGTGGATTTTCCACATTGAAGGGAGGCGGAGTTGATAAGTGATGGGAGATAAGACCTTGATGATAATGAAGGGTCCTTCTCATTTGGGGGCAAACTTTGGATTGGTGACAGTATATTTCAGGTTCCTGGCTTCCAGCCAGACCTTGTCTCCTTTGGCAAAGGGGAGGAAGCCTTGTTTGTTACAAGAGGTCATGACTTGGTGAGCGAGTTCATGGGAGGCGAGAGCTTCATCTCGTGCTGTAGAGAGGGACTTTAGGCGTGATTCGACAGTGGGGATGTGGCTTTCGGAGATGATTGTGGGAAGGGCACAGGGTTCATAGCCAAACATGAGGAATAATGGAGATTTGCTGGTGACGGAGTGAGGGCGGTGGTTGTGGGCGAATTCCGCATGGGAGATCATTTCTGACCAAAAGGTGGGATTATTGCCACAGAAGATCCAAAGATAAGTGTTATGCTTATGAGTGTGATAACCTAGAACCTAGGGTAGTGCTTCGTCAAGAGTGAAGCGAAGTCTCAGATAGAGATGGATATCCCTAGTAGTGATGGCTAAACAAGGGCTCACACAAGAAACGTCAAGTGTGGATAAGATTGCTAGATTACTACACTCGCGAAAGGTAGAATTAGCTATGAAAAGAGAACAAGGGGTGGGAACTGTCAGGGTTGAGGGGTTTACTAAGTGTAGTCTGGGGCGTCTGTTGTCAAGGTGAAAAGGATCAAGAAAGGATCAAAGATGCTGCGGAACGGAGCAGCAACAGAAAGGATCTCAAAGGCTGTGATTAATATGGAGCTCATCTGGAGTGATGGTTGCTGTGTGGAATGGGATCCATCAAGAGTGATGGTAATTGCGTGGGCATGGGATCCATCAGAAGTGATGGTAAGCGTGTGGTGTGCTGAGTGGGCGTGGTTTCGTGGGAAAGGAGAAAAGACTGCAGGGGTTCTCCTTCTATGACGGCGTTACTGGGTAGGTTTGTAACAATAAGTCTCGACTTCTTGGTTTACCCGTTCCATTTCTCCATCAGATTGTGGGTGATAGGCAGTAGAGAGAAAGAGGTCATAGTTCAGGAGGTTTCCTAGTTTCTTAGCAAAGGCAGATGCGAACTGGGGGGACCTTGGTCAGAGATGATTTTGTCATATAGGCCAAAGTGGAGGAAGACTTTGTGGAAGAAAAGGTTTGCCACGCCTTCGGTGGTAATGGTTTTCTTCGTGGGGCAAAGAATTACCCCTTTAGTAAAGCTATGGTCGACCACGACCAGAAGGGAATCGAAGCCAGCAGAAGGAGGGAGATCTGTGATAAGATCGCATGAGATCTGCTGGAAGGGGGAAGAAGCAGTGGAGGGAATGGGGGTGAGTGGAGCGACGGTGGGGTGTGTGTTAGACTTGTTTTGTTGGCAGGTGCCACAGCCTTCCACATATTTGCAGACATATTGGGCAAGGCCAGGCCACCAGAATTCTGAGGCAACGAGTTGGCGGGTTTTAAGGAAGCTAGAGTGACCAGTGGTCTCATGATCATGGCATTGTTGGAGAATAGAGCAACAGAGGGAGTTGTTGGGGGGTACATAGACACGATTTTTGTATGTTAACACACTGGCAGAGAATTGCCAGTCGGAAAGGTGGGAGGGATATCACCATCAAGCGCCTGAAGGGTTTATATGACAAGGAGATAGTCCTTGGAAGAGGAGGAGATATGTGTGTTGAGGGTGGAGTCAATGATGCAGATAAACATGGATTCAGGGAGGAGGACAGTGTTGGAGTTGTCCAAATCATCGGTAGGGAGGAAGTCTAGACGGCGGGAGAGTGCATCAGGACCGGCAAGGAGTTTCCCAGGTACATGGATCATTTTGAGATCGAAATCTGCAAGATCAAGAAGCCATCTGGCCTGGCCGCGGTTAAGGTTTTGTGCAGAGCGAAAATAGGTAAGGTTCTTGTGATCAGTGAAGACTTGAACAGGGAAGGGAGATCCATGGAGATAGTGTCACCAGGATTTGAGGGCACGGATAATAGTGAGAAGTTCATGATCACAGATGTCGTAGTTGTGTTCAGCTAGCCTGAACGATTGGGAGAGGTAGGAACAGGGATGCCAATCCCCATTGGCATCAGTCTGTAAAAGGATGGCACCAGATGCGAATTTGGATGCATCAGTAGCAATGGCAAAGGGGGCGGAGTGATCTGAAAGGTGGAGGACCAGTTGGGAAAGGAAGAGTTTCTTGAGGGTGTCAAAGGTGTTTTGGCAGGTTGGGATCCAGTCCCAAGCCTGGGACTTCTTTGTGAGATCGATGAGGGGGCGAGCGATATTGGAGTAATTCGGGGTAAATCGGTGATAGAAGTTGGCAAAGCCAAGGAAGGAGCAGACATCCTTGACCTTCAATGGTGTTGTCCATTTGGCAATGCCATTGAGTTTTACAGGATCCATGGCTAGCTGGCCAGGTTTTGGCCAGGTTTAACGATCATTCCGAGGTATTCTACCTCAGAGGTGGCGAATTTGCATTTCTCAAGTTTGAGGTGTAGATCAAATTCTTGCATATGTTGAAGGACTCGTTTAATATGGTTCTCATGGGTCTGGGCATCAGAGGAGAAGATAAGGAGGTCGTCCATATAGATGACAAGCCATCTTTCGGCAATCATGTCTCGGAAGGAGTCATTCATGAAACGTTGGAATGTGGCGGGGGAGTTGGTGAGACCGAAGAATATGACAGTAGGTTCAAAGAGTCCCTTATGGGTAATGAAGGCGGCCTTCCATTGATGACCGTCTTTGATTTGGATGTTGTTGTATCCCCAGCGGATGTCGAACTTGGTAAAGACCTTGGCGTCTTTTAGTTTGTCAATGAGATCCCCGATGAGAGGGAGGGGATAGGCATCTCGAATGGTATGTTCGTTCAGGTAATGGTAGTCTTGGCATGGGTGGAGTCCTCCATCCTTTTTTTTGATGAAGAAGAAGGGTGAGGCTTAGGGAGAGTTCGAAGGACGAATTTTTCCAGAACACAGGTTCTCATTTAGGAAGTCTTTGGTGGCTTTGTGTTCATCAGGAGAGAGGGGATAGAGTTTCCCTATCTTTGGGACGAAGGATTCGTTGAGGTTGATTTCATGGTTATAGGGCCGGGAAGGAGGAACGTGTTCTGTTGCTTTTTTGGAGAAGACAGAGGCATAGTTGGCATATTCTCTTGGGAGTTCTACCTTGGGTTTAGCCGACTCAGCAGTGGCAGCGAGTTCGGTGGCAATCATGATCTTTTTTACTATAAGGGAAGAAAAGAAGCGAGATCTGCATTGTAAGATGCAATCAAGGGTTCGATAGTCAAAGGTCCTCTGGATGAAACGTTCTTTGGTTTCATAGTCAAGGTATTCGAAGAGGTGAGCATCTTGGATAGAGTTGACCAAGGTATGCTGCGGAGGTTTGAACCAACGGAGGAGGGTGTCATGGCAAGCGTTGTTGGAGATGTACATAGGAGGAATAGAGGTCTTTAGATTGGTCCAGGGATTCTTTGATGCCAATGGTGCAATCTGCCCAGTTGATAACTGGGTTGGTGGCTTTAAGCCAGGGGAGTCCAAGGATGACATTTTGAGAACCGCAGGACATGATATGGAAGGTGACCTTTTGGGCAATACCTTCAATGTTTATAAAGAGAGTGGTGGTAAAACGGATGGTGCCAGCGGAGTTGGTGGAATGATCAACATTCTGGACAGGGATAGGTTGGGGTAAGCGAGTGCGAGGGTGTTTGTGTTTTTTAACAAGATCTTAATCGATGCAGGAGATGTCTGCACCGCTGTCAATGAGGGCGAAAGTGTTGACGACTTTCATCGTGTGAGAAGGTTCGATGAGTTGAACGGGAATTCTCATAGACTTTGTAGCTTTAGTTATTTGTACAGGGATGGTAGTACACGATGAATCAGGGGAGTTGAATGAGGTTACTCACGTCAACTGAGGTCTCCTGTTTAAAAATCCTGCAAGGGGATTTGGAAGCAGACATGGTGAATGGTGGTTTCATCGTCATTGTTGTCATCTACTTCTTTTAGCTTGGGGATCTCCTTCTCCTTGGCTACTTTACGAACCTTTGGAGTGGGTTTGAACGAGGAGAAGGTGGTGCATTGCTGGGAGCTATGCCCAGACTTTCGGCAGCCAGAAACAGAGACCATCCTTGATGCATCTCTGGTGTTCTTCAGGGGTGAGTTTGGAGATTTTGATGGCGTCAACATCCATGACATCAGGGTCTCTGGCCTTGGGAGTTGAGGAGGAGCAAGGAGCGGGAGTGGGAGTAGTAAACCAGTTTCTCTTGGTGATCAGTTTGGCCTTCTCCCACATAGTCTGGAAGTAAACAGCTTTGGTATACCATTTGCCTATCTTGGTCAGGGTGGTGTCCATGGTTTGGATTCATTTCATTAGAGGGACGGGGATTCCAGAGGAGAAGTAATTGATGAGGGCTCGTTCATCAGTCATCTCAAAGAGGATTACTTTTTCCTGGAATTCAGAGATATAGGTATCGAGGGAGGGGAAATATGATCCTCCTTTCTTTGTCATCCTGGTGGTGGCCATCCAAGAGACAGCTCTACCAGAGACGTCGTCATGAGAGAACTTCTTTTTGAAGAGCTTCTCAAAGTCTTCAAACTTTCTGAAGCTCTTAGTTTTGAAAGCTTTCCACGCAAAGGTGGATGCCCATGTATGGGCATTCTTCTCGGTCATATAGGATAGAGCGAAGAGGATTTGTCGCTCATTGGTGTTGTAGGTGGTGGCGTTGGTGAGGAGGTACATCTTAATTGCCAACATCCAGTCCGAGGCATCTTTGTAGCTTCTATCAAAGCAAGGGGGTTTGTTGAGCCGAAGCTCTACAGGTCTCTCAGTAGATGGGGTACTAGTTGTGCTAGACATGGTGAGTTTGAGTTGTTTGGGAGGGGGCGGGGAAAGAGGAGTGAAGCGGGTTCCTATGGAAGAAGAGGGCTGTGTGGGAAGAGCTGCAGAAGATTGTGGAAGGAGAAAAAGCAGTTGAGAAGAGGTCAGAGTGGGAGAAGGTGGAGTGGGGGCATAAGGAAAGACGATGGAACCTGAGAAGCTGTGGCTAGGGTTTGGTCTTCTTCTTCTTCGTGTGAAGATAGAAGTAGGTCGTCATGGTCAGAGGAGAGTTCTTCTTCCTCAGAGGTTGGGGAGTTAGATGAGTCATCAGGAATATCCTCAGAGTTTCTCCAGGCAGAGGCAAGAGCACGATAGGTTGAGTTTAAAATGGTGGCTGCTTACAACGATGGTAGCAGGGTGTGAAGAGCTTCAACCTTTTGTTACGGTTGGCCTGGGTAGGGTCGACCACCAACCTAGATGGTCAAGGAATGAGGACAAGAACCAGGGGATTCCTGGGCAACAAAGGACGAGGGGACCGTAGGGGGATTCCTTATGGCGATAAGGACGGAAGAGTGTCATTCCAGGGATTTTCTGAATGGCAAGAGCACAGAAGGTTGTTCTAGGGATTTCCTAGACAATGAGAGCAAAAGGTTGAGGAGGCCTCAATAGGCCAAGTCGAGGCGAAGGGAGCTAAAGCGACACTAGTATTGGTGTAACTCTAGGTAGGTTGAAACTGAAGTACATGTGCCATCGAGGCAAGGTTTATATATGGTAAAGGAAAGCACACGGACCAAGCCATGAAAGGAAATAGTAGGTATCAAGTCATACAGCAAGTGCTGCGGACTGCAGAGATCCAAGATAAGAGATAAGCATGGAACATTGTAGAACATTCCAGCGGTTACAAGCAGAGAGTGAAATGGAGAGAGAAAAGACATACTCAGCGTACTGTGGTTGCCTAATACAGCATATAGTGTGAGATATCGAAGAGAGGAAAGAAAAGACTGGGGTGAATCATAACACCACGAGGGCCTTATGCTCATGCAGAAAGGGTATCCCCAGGATACAATCGTATCGATCAATGTTAGCGACATCAAAGTACGTTCTTAAGGCATAGCTTTCGATGGCGATATCTAAGAGGGTGCCATGGGTAATTTTGGAGTGACTCCCAATGCAACCGAGTTGCAGTGTGAGTTGTTGCTCCAGGGGGAATACCCTCATTTGCATGACATGGGCAAATGCTGGGCTTACAAAGTTGCTAGTGCTCCCAGTATCCAGCATTACATAGGCTTTGCATCCATTGATGCTCACCTCAATCGTAGTGCATCTGTGTAGGCTCAGAACGTACACTGGTCGTATGCCAACTGGGTTGATTCCCTTAGGCACCTTTAGTGTGTACTGATAGATACATGGCTTCAAATTGTCCGTGGTGGCAGCTAGCGCTGCCATGTGTACAACTGGGGCTTCTGCCACTAGGGTACATTCTACTAGGACATCACCATGAGGGGTCCATACTCAGACCTCATCTGGATATATGTATATGTCCGAGGATATACCCTCATGAGTGTGGTGTCAATTAGGTGCAACTCACCAATTGCAGCCTTAAGCTGCTCGGTGAATGTCTCAGGAGAGTTTATTCTCCAGTGCATGGTGTGCGCATGCTCGCCAGCTATTTCAAAAGCAGTCAAAGCCACCCTTGTTAGAGCAGCGACATGCTGCGCGAGAGATCGCATCGCGAAGCGTATGCAGTTGACACATATACCGTATCCCTCCATTTGTGAGGTGTCACACTCCTCCCATCCATGATTATATTCGTGTCGAGTGAAGTGCTCGGGGTACAGCTGTGCTGTCTCCAGTGAGGGATTACCCTCTGCGACGCTTTCGAGTATATGATCAATGTGTGATCGACACAGGGAACAGTTATCCCTATGAAGGGGTCCGAATGTTCTAGACCACCCCCACTTTCATTCATCCAGCGAAGCCAATGGCTCAAGAAGGGGGTGTTGCACTAGATGCAATTCCCTTCCTTCTGATATTTCTGTGGGCTTTGTTTCCCCACTATGTCTGCTGGGTGAATGGGGGCGGCTTTTGATCGTTCCATCTCGATTTACCCAAAGGACGCCTCATGGGGTCATCACCTCCACCTCATTGCAGTGGACGCTAATGTCATTGTGCTCTTCGCACATGTCGTGGATTTCTCTTATGATGTGTTGCATCCTATCTTGGAGGGGTTTCCCTCTGTAGCCTTTTCGTTCGATCTCACTTGTGACTCCTAGTACCATGAAGAGCAGACTATGTCATCAGGAATCCATGGTTCGTGCATGGTGTCCCAGCAGTCTGGAGACGTCGGAGAGTCTTTCCTCTGTAGTCCCTATAGGGCTTCCTGTAGTGTGCTTTCAATGCTCTACCCCTCGGAGGAACTCTTGTCCCGTGCGCTCATCAGGCTGGTGTATTACTCACTCAAGGGATTCATTATCCCTCCATTCATATATGTGAACCATGTGCGACTTGCATGTCAAGCAGTCCCCTGCATGAGTGGGGCCATATATAGAGAACCACTCCCAATCCTCTAATGTTGGGGGATTCTCCTCCTCCATCTCACTTTTGTGCATCATTGCACACCAGACGACATGCAGTTTGTCAGTGCATTCGTAGTCGTGGTGCATGGCACCCATATATGCGACTAGTTCATCTTCGTCATCGAGGTCAAAGTGCTCTTCGAGCTCCTCAATAACTTCCTCTGATGAGGGGTTCTCATCTTCCCCATCGGGCTCCACATAGTCAGGCTCGGCTTCCCCATTGTTCCCTTCATTGGGATTGGCATTGGGTATCCCCACGATGTCGCATTCTTCAGGGATCTCCGTCCCTTCTTGCACATCTGCTGCATATAGGCGAGGTCTGGTTGCCAGCCTGTACCCAGGCTTCTGGGGTTCTATACACCTATCAGCCATATGGCCTTCTTTATTGCAGTTAACACAAGTGATTCCTGGGAGGAATCCTTGTGGTCTTTTACTGCCATCAGCAGGGCGGGGTTCTCCCCGCAGACATTGACGGTCTGTACTGTCTTTAGCTTCACCTCTCGGTGTGCCTGGTGCCATGTTTGCCCTGTTGCGGTAAACCGTGTTACCTCTTTTGAAGAACCAGGGTTTATCCCCATGATTTCTCGAAGGTGTATTTTCACCCTTTCAATTTGACTGGTTGTTCAGTTGTGAGCTCCGTCGCTGTTGCGACGTTTGGGGGGTTTTACCTCCATGATATTGAGTGACTCACATGTGCATGTTGATGGCCTTTTGGGCCGTCTCCATGTGCCACACTTCCTCAAGGATCTCATCAATGGTTGAGTGCTCAGCAGATATACCGCATGATTTGTAGATCACCTTGATGATCATGTGGGGTAACCCATGGAGGTACTTCCTCCGGAACGAATAATCATCTGGGGGATGTACCATTCATTTCACACAACATTTCAAATCATTATAAAAGGCAATGGATCCTTTTTTGGGATCGTATCTTGTGCAGTCAAATTTATCCGCAGCGCTCTGAGCTGATGCCTCATGTACAAAATGTCTGAACATCTCACAGATGAAATACTCAAACGTCCAGTGATGTTGCTGGTGATCGGGAGAGTCTATCTCCATATAATACCACTCGGAGGCAATTCCCTCCAGATACAATCCAGCATATTGCATGCGATCAGTGTCGCGATCTGGGCCTGTTATTTTTAAGGCCCAATAATACCTTAGGAGCTGCCCAACCCACTCGTCGAATTCGTCAAGATCGTCTGCTCCATTGTATTTTTTGGGTTTTGGTAAGTTCATTGCCTTTATCTCGGGTCTCACAATGCCAGTTGGTAATCCAACATATTCCCAGATGTCTCAGGCATATCACTCTTGCATATGATCCATGTAACAATTATTCCCAGGGGTATACCCCCTAAGGTACCTGGGCTGATTTTCTGCCCTTCATCATCTGTTGGGTTGGTTTATGTTCCTTCCATGACCTCCTCTCCTAAGGTCATGTCCCTCTTGGGGGTTGTCACTATCCGAGCTAGGGTCCTCAGAGTCCTCAGAGTCATCACTTGGAGGACCATTACCTCCCGGCGGTCCTCCGCCTGCTGGAACTCCTTCCTGTCATCAGGGATACTGTCAAGGGGGTTCCCATCCCCCTCTATCCCTGTCATTTTGGGGTTCGTATTCCCTTTGACGTCGATGGGAGCTATCACTCCCTCTATTACTTCCTTCTGAGGGATCATCAATCATTTCGACTTCTATCCTTGCCGAATGATTACCATCCTCAAGGAACGCCCTTTCATGGGCCATCTGATGCAACACTGCTGGGTCCCTTTGCATCACATATAAGTGTCAGATAATATCCAAGTTTCAACTGGAAAGGTATGCCGGTCGATTCAGCATATCGATACAAAAACCTCCTTGACGTTTGGGTCACTCAGGGCGTTCTATAGCCCATTGAGGGATCAATCGAGGGATGGACTTGGACCCTCCCGTATTTTCACGCTTAATTGGCGTTATTGTCAGGGAAGTCGGGACCCCCAGGTCTTCCGCCTCTTCATTCAAGGCTTTATTAGCTTCTCTGGATATGGCAACTCATGCTCTATCAAAAAGTAGTCCTTCTGCATGACCGAAACGAGGTCCATTGGGGTTTATTCCCCTAGGGCTTTGACTGTATTCAGCCCAGGGATTGCGAACACCCTCAAGGTAGTCATTTACCATTGCTAGGGCAACTTGAGGGTTTATTGGAGTCCCTCCCTCACTCATGTCTCTTAAGGAGGATATGACTCCCTCAGTATATAACTGCTGAAGGGGGCTCGCTGCTCCCTCAGCCAGTTTGGATTCTACCATAAATCATGAAAATTTGACATCGCTATGCTGCAATGTCAGTGGGCTAGAGGGAGCGGTCAACTGCATGATCGACTGATTGACATCACTTGCCATTGGGAGGGTTTGGTATTCGCCAGGCATGGAAGCTGGGAAGTTCCCAGAGCTTTGGACAGCATTGCCAGCGTCATTCGGAGGATGGGTCTCCTTCCGTTTGCCCTTCAATTTTTTAAAGGTCCTCATAATGACCAAAGGGTCTGTTGACCCTTCACCGGCGTTACTGGGTGGAGAGGGATTTTTTCTTTCATCTTGCAGCTTTGCTGCAGTGGCCTTAGCCACGCTATGGGTAACCATATGACTCATTGCAAATCTTTTTTCACGAATCTCAAAAAAGTATAAGGTTGTTAATCAATTACCTTTACTCGCGACTCAAGATCACGCTGGTGAGATGAACCACATTGGGATTTGCCGTGATACGTAGAGTACAGAGTTAAGATAAGATGGGAATTGCTAAGATGATCCCCAACTATTTATTATTAGGGCACATGTGATTACTCCCTTATCACATGCACTTGTCAAGCTGTCATGCTTGATATGGGGCTTTAGCCCCTTAGTCCTTACACTTGGACACGTTATCTACTGACATTCTATTGTTGTTAGTTTGTACCTACAGATATTTAAATGTCCTGTTTGTAGTTCGTCGCCTCAGTCTGTTTTACCCCAAAAACAACTGAAGTGAGCACTCTTATTTAGATTGTATGACACCTATGCTTACCTGTATGTTAGCTTTGCGCATAGGTGATTAATATTCAGTCCGTTTTGCCCTGAAAACGACTGAGCTTTGTGCATAGCCTTTTTATAGGGCTGACATGCCCACTCAAGGCCCATTGTTCAGCATCACTGGAAACGACGGGCAACAGGCAACGTTTGACAATGAGCAAGTGGGAGGGAAGGCAACAGGGGAGTTAAAAGTCCAACCAAATTCAGCTGAGCTTTGGCATGTGTGATCTGTGTGCCACGGGAGTAGTACTCGGCACTGTTGACAGCCGCTGTCAGATGTCATCACTCCATTGGTGGCATCAGGGCACTATTAGCTGACGTCAAACACAACCACCCGACTGCCCCCCCCCCCCCCCCCCCCCCCCCCCAACCCCCCCCCCCCCCCTTTTTTTTTTAAAAATTTTTTTTAATACAATAAAATTTTTTTTGTTAAAAGT
>JBBPMC010000386.1:0-24074 GCA_038090115.1 Strobilomyces echinocephalus | reverse complement strand
CTTGGGCGTAGGAGTGTGGCTGAAACGCGTATCAAATGTGAAACATAGAAGGGAACGGAGATGAAACATGTGAGATGGAAGAAGGGTGAAATGGAAGAGAAGCATGAGAAGCATTTATGAAACGCGGAGATGAAACATGATGGAATGGAAGAGAAGAGAAGCATGCACAGGCCTTTGGCTGTGTCAAGGATGCGACATGCGCGAGGTGAAACAACGGGTGAAACGAGTGACGATGGTGCAGAGATCAGAGGGCGAGGCTATGGCCGTTGATCCTGTGATAAGATGCAATAAGATTTAGATAAGAAAAAGAAAGATAAGTCCGTTAATGCTTGAGATGTCATCCGATAAGGACCGGATGAGGAGCGAAGCGTAACACTTTCCTCCAAGAAATTTGTGATATCCGAGTCCTTAATGATCCCGATTATAACACTCCATGTGTGTGCCTCATGACTGGGGTCACTGGATTGGGCAAGTCAGCGGTGGCCCATACCATCGCTAGACGGTATGTATGACGAACAATGGCGTCTTGGTTCATCATATTGCTTTGTGAGTTCTGATGTCATGAACCGCAACCCGAAGAACCTATTCACCACCATCGCACGCGACCTCTCTGACCACAATCCACAGTACAAAGAGGCTCTCTTGGGAGTCGCGAAAGACATAGAAGTTATCGAGCAAATCAAACAAAACAAGTTCAAACTTTGGAACAGAAATACCATTGAGGGGTACTAAACCAGACGTAGGCTCCCTTGTCTTTACCTCTGTCTCTGTAACACACTGCCGACGATATTTACGGGTAGAATTTCTCCACTCTCCATGCGAGCTATACTGAACGTCTAAAGAAACCAGGGAATGTGCCGACACCTGCATCGTCGACTGGCCCACCCATGCAAGCACATAAAGCCAGTATGCTCCTCACCCGATGCTCCATTTCACTTCCTGCTAACTCATCAAACAGAAAACATGTTCCCGATCATCATGATCTCCTTGTTACTCACGGCGTTAATCACCATATTCAACATGAAACGGTTCATACAAGAAGCTGTGCAAGTCATGTTCCCTCACACACTCGCTCCTCGTGTTCACCTTATTTCCAGCTTCGAATCGTCAACAACCACCTGCGGACGGACTGTGGCTGCTGGAAACCCTCACACTGAGGACCTTGTCCACATTAATTGACGACGGGACTCATCGACCGTGTCTGCCACTGCTTCCAACGCTTCTACCTTGTCCACTGTGTCCCACACTTCCAGGATGGTCCAGAGATATTTCATCGTCAATAGCACGGATGCGCTCCAGACATTCAGGGCAGATGCGTGGGAGAGGGTCATGCGCGTGATGACGATGGGCCAGGTGTGGCAGTTCCAACCATACAAGCGGAATGAACTGTGGACCCTGTTTCATCACAGTGAGTTCGACTGGTCTCCGTCTGATGTGACTACAGTCCTTTGCATAATACATTTCAGTCGTTGAATACGAGAAAACCTATTTTGTCTTGTTTGCGATGCTTAGTAATATCAACAAATAATACGGAAAACCAGTTTCAATACACTGCCATGTTGTCACAGCGCTCGTCGTCGGTCTCCGTATGCATGGTCAAGCTTTCAAGCCCAAGGACAAGATCGAACACATCGACATACAAAGCGCATCTCGTTGTAGCTCTCTTCACTCAGGTACAGGACTGATGTTCTGTCCGAGCCATTCATTTCAACAAGTGACAGGTCTGATGCGCCCTACCAAGATTGGAACCTGCTTTCTACCCAATGGTGGTGTAGTTCGCCCAGGTGACACTGCTGCACTGTGCACAAGGACAGTTTAGCGGTACGTATGCAGTTTTAAACCAGATTGGCCACAAGCTACGCTAAAGATGGTGAACAGATAGTGTCATTCCTATGTGTGATCCGTCCAGCCTGAACGGATCATGCAGTACTTCAGATGATAAAAAGGTGGTGATTTTTCCTGGTTTCTTATCCCCACTTTTTGGTTGACACCATCGATGTCCCAGACTGCTCCATACTCTCCGCTGCGAGCAGTTCACTTCCGATCAGTGTCTCAATCCAATGTCATCGGTGGTACTGGTGTCTCTGGACCATCTGATATGGTTCTTCGAATGCCGGTGCGGCATGGTAAGGACTGGTTAATTTTTCTGCACACAATTTCGTCGTCTCTTACATGTCCATGAAGATGGCACAGGAGATCAGTCTAACTTGGCAGCTGCAGCACCACTGTCAAGCTCGGGTGGTGCCATTGCTGAGCAAACGACTGTGTTGGCAACCGATCAACGGACAGACTCCACGGAAGAAGAGCAAACGGGCAGTAAGTACATTGAGTTTGCACAACGGTGAATCATCTGACATGTTTTCAGTTCCTCTAGACTGTGCTGGACACCTCGTCGCCACAGCAATGGTTTTTGCCGTTACTGAAAAGCCAGCTAGTGTGCGCGGGAAACCAATTGTCAAGAAGAAGTGTACCATCAAGTCTGATCACGTTGTGATGGAGGGGATCACTCGTGCCGATTTCATCAAAGCTTTTCTATGGGTGCATGATCTCGCTGACCAGTATAGCCCTGGTATTCACTCCGGGCCTCAATTTCAGCTCTGGTGGACTGCTTTGCCGACTTAAGTTTGCACTCAATTGGCCGGCTGAGACAATGCAATGAGGCAATAAAGGATTTTGTAACCGATAGAGGATGCACTCATTCGGATCATCTTCATGAAATTGGAGTCATTCATTTGAAAATCCAACAGTTCCTGGCGATTTGGTGTGCTCATTCCCCTTGCGAAGCTGGAGACCACATTGAGAATTGACCAAAGAGTCTCCATAATTTCACCATCAACCCAGCCCATCCCTTCAATGTATAAAGGGGCATAGTGTGCAAAACACTCCGGCCGATGCCCGTGCATGTGCCATATTCCAATCCCTGGCATGATTTCCAGGTTGTCTGAGACAGACAGCACTGCCGAATTTGCAATTCACGAGCAAAACTTCTTCATATAGGCACAGTTGATGTCATAAAATAATACAGCCTCTGAGATCCCATTCATGTTATGCTGCATAGCATTGACGAAGGAATAATCCATGTTCAATTGTCTACATATAATATCTGCGGTATTTCATTTTGTGACACAACATGCAATGGAACACTTACCTTTCACCCTTTGAAAATCGACAACGGAATGTGGCATGAAACAGCCATGTTTTGCGCACGCTGTTGCACCGATTCCAGTAGATTCAAGTTTCCCCTGGCTTGCATTGGCTTGATTCACCACATGATGATTATTGCATACTGACTGCTATAACCAATGCATTGCAGTTAACTCTGGATATATCAGAATTAGCAAACTACACCTCTATCGGCTGGCTTGTGACTTTCAGATAATTGTGATAATTTGGCCTGGTCACCATGAAGCCACGACCATCCATGAGCCACACCTAATCATCCAGACACCACTCATGCATGTGTTTGGCTTTGAAATTCCCATCCATCACGAATGACCTGGTGTATTTCCAACTGAATGGAGAATGACAAATTGCATTATTTCCTTCTGAGGTAAATATCCGACTGACTGAGTAAGGTCGTCCATGGTCGGCCAGGTGTTGATGCTGGGCTATGGGCATGTTGGGCAAAATAAAACCAAGATCCACGTCGTCATGACTGAATCCAGACCACTTCAGTAATTTCAGATACTGCCATTGGCGGGTGACTTGTAAAAGCTCTCTGTAATGATCCTACATCATTATTAGCGATAGGCAACCATCAGCAAGTTGATTCAAGGTTACTGGGATGAGGTGTGGAAAGACATTTGATGTTATCCGGCAGAGCTTTGCAAAGTAATTCATCCCAGACGTCCCGCATTCAAGATTGTCCTGAATAAAATCATCGAGAGTGTGGAATGTGAACACTGTTTTCAGTCTCAATATGGTTGCTGGGAAAAGCTTGCTTGAAAGCAACTGCTTGTAGGGAGGTTTAGAATTAGTACAGCAACAGTAGTTGATCTTAATGTAATGGACCCCTGTAATGTTGATCAGGATGACATATGCATTACCATTTGGTGGACCAAGGTGAGCTGGCATGTCATCCATATCTTCCCATTCAGACTCGGCCATTGGATTCTCCTCAAACTCCTTGGCTTTGCCATCCCTGGTTTTAGCAGGGCAAACATTCCCCTGATGTCCCAGGTAAAGTTGAAAACCTGCCTGGAGGACTGTTAGCAAGCATCTGGAGATCGCACGCATGCTACATACTAGATTTCAGGAGCTCTCAGTGAAATTTCAGGAAGATGTGATCTGATCAGCAATGGAATATCATACTCATATTCTGCTAAGATTCACAACATATGGTGCCTACAAGGCAGCGAAGAAGTTTGCTCAAGAAATGTGGAGGAAGGGAGGTTTGCGCATCGTGATCATTAGTGGTTATAAGGACCCAGAAAATCAGTTGTGGGGGAATATGTGGGTTTGGCTTAAACCAATGCTGAATTATTCATGGAGCTCTTCCTTAGCTATGACTTTAATTCTGAGATTGCAAATGGCACAGAATTTAAAGACCCCGCTAAGGTGCTGAACATGTGCAATGATTGGCTCAAGGACTGCTTTCCCGAGGAGAGCTCGGAAGTTCAAACCAGGGGTGGAGATGCTTTGACAGGCAATGGAGAGGACGGTAATGATGCCGATGCAGAAACCGAGGGTGCTGAGGATGCCAAGAACAAGGATGATGGTGATGGAGGCAGAACGAAAAGGCGAGACAAACAATCAGGAATGCAAAAGAGTTGGTCGGTAAAAAAGAACCGTGAGGACAACATCAAACTCGTTACCAGGGTCAGTTGCGGATTCTGGACATTGCCAGTGCAAGCAAAGATGCATTGCAGACAATGGTTCGCAGCTTTCTCACTGCTCATTACTGTATGTCTGCAATTTTAATAACTATGATTATCACATAATCATTCACTAGGAGCTGTGTCAAACAACCCAGAGAATGTCCCACCGTTTAAAAAGATGGACAAGTATCATTTTTTCAAGCCGCAATACTTGTCAATGGGATTCCGGTTTGACTGTAATCCGAGTCACATGAGTCTGGAAAATGCCAAGATGTTTCTAGATCACATTCGGAAAAGGCAGTGAAAGAAACCCGAAGATATTTTTGCATTTCAAATGTGGGTCGACCACGCAGGAACTCTTCAGAATCCTGTAAAGCCTGTGGAGGATCAGGATTCCCATAATGGTGACAGAAGGTCCAATTTGCCCGATGAAGCTGATGCCGAACAAGGTGATGCAGCGGCTAATGAGATTGATGAAGAACGCAATGCAGATGTTGAGGAACAGGAGGTTGAGCATGCCACTCGGGTGGGATCACCCATATCACACTCCATCTCAAGTTCCAATTCAGATAATGCACACAGTGGCGATGTGGTACCGTCCAGCCATGCACCAGCTACTTGCCTGCTTACTCCACAATCTGCAAGGGAGTTTGACATCTCTGAAAAATTTCCGGATCAGGCATGACAGCCAAATCCCAAGCCGAGTTGTCATGCAGCATGTGCGTCAAATGATGCAAAGGATGCAAGTTTCCCCAGATCTGAGGATGGCAACGAAACCAAGGCCGAAAACATCCACGGTGGAAATTCCAAAGCAGCCAAGGAGCCAAATACCGGTGGTGCCCCTAGAGATGGCAAGGCACCATGCGCTCCAGAATGCAATGCAAATAGCAAAGCACAACAGGTGGCTAGCCAGCCGAAGTCTCGTACTATGAAGCCGAAGGACATTGTGCCGACAAAGATACCAAGGGCTGGTGGCATAGCCAGTGAGATAGATTCTACCGTCAAAGAGGTTGCCAGTGCTCTTGGTATTCAACAGACAAAACAGAAGATGCCAAGAATCAAACCGATGGAGGGTGGAAAGATTGATTGAAAGGAACTGCCTATACAGGCAAATGCTCTTGGAAAAGGGAACCGTTTGATTTCAAGAGTGAAAGTGAAATCGGCTGTGGGTCTACCATTCCCTCTCAGTTATATCTTTGATGAACAATGTATAGGTAGCTGGAAATATTCGCGATTCAGGCGAAAGTGAGACAGCCAGCTCAGTATCTCGCGCAAATGCTCTATCCAAAGCGGCCAAACCGACAGACACTGTGCAACCTGTATTGAAAAGATTGGCTGGTGAATGCCGCCATGGCATGCCCAGTATGTTGTCTCGTTTTAGGATGAGTTCAGCTGGCTTACCGAATTTCATAGCACCCATAAAGAGTCCTGAGTGATCGCACAAGGCATTTCGTGAAGTGCCCATCATTACCACGCCTGGCATTACAAACCAAAACTGCACAGCTGCCAACATACAGGGTAAGCCGCTGAAATCCGTTTTGAAGAAGCCGAAGGCTACCCACGATGCCAATGCAGCAGTGCAAGCGAACGCTCAGCCCCAAGTGAATCCCATCTTCAAACTGGACACCCCTTGGCACTCTGGCAGGGTGAGGCACACTCCTTTGCCAGCCGATGCAGATGTCAACATGGCAAAGGCACTTCCAAAGAAGCGAACATTTGATGCTTCCAAGGCCAGACCAAGTAAAAAAAGCCGTTGGACATAAATTGCAATGATGCCGATTTCTTTTGGAAATTAGTGCATGATTTTATTTCTACATAACGGCACCAATACTGGCTTGGTATATTCATTGCGGTATGTACATAATTGTGACCGAATGGCCATCATGCTTCAATGCCATCCATCGCGTCGTTAGAATTGTCGTCGGCGTCATCGGATGCTTTCAGATTGCAATCCATAGCGACCCCAACCAGGCTGGTTGACAAAGGAGTGCCTGCCTCAGTTCGATGCTCCATACTTGGGGAGCATTCATGGGATTGGTGGGAGGCGACAGACAGAGAGATGCTGTATGGAACCAATGCTGGTTGAATATCATCTGGGACTTCTTGGAAGTGGTCTTCCAGTAATATATCTGTGGCAGGTGAGGGTGGATTTCCTTGTTGTGGGGAATGAGCGGGGGAGGCTAACGACTGAAAGAGTGGCACCGGCAGCTGCATGAGGAGTCAGCGAGGCATAGAAAACGTGATGGAGGGAACTGCTTTCAGGAGTGCCTCGTTGTGACTGGACCTGCTCGCGCCCTTCGGTCCATTCTTCTCGATTGTCGAGAAAGTCAGTTTGCTTCAATGCAAAGGGAAAGTGAAGCCAGGAACTGTCGAGGCCTTGATGTTGCTCTTTCATTACCTCAGTGAGCGTGATGTAGTCATTTTCAAGTTGCAGGACTCGCCTCTGCAATGCGTCGTTCTGTCTGCAAAGTTCCTGGCAGACATGATTGAGGTCCTCCATCGTAATGTTTCCAGTTCCTTCCATTGTGTTAGGCTGATCCACATTGGCCGGAAGAACCCCTTGCTTGCTGGGCATTCCCCTTTTTTCAATAACGACGCCATCAAGAACTGACCAAAGATGTGTATCAGCATTTGAATACCTAACACAAAAATATATTACCCTGTGTTCCACCAGATTGGCGACCAACGCTTCGGCTGCATTGATGCACCAATACCTGTGCTTGCCAAGCGGCCGGTGCGGCTTTGTTCACCTCCTGCGTTGTCTTTAGCTTGGGCCGAATGGCTTGCTATTCTTTGCAAGGCACATGAACGGTTTCTGTGGGCTTTGTGTCATATCCTGACAACTCCAACCCCTATGCGCTCCCTCCGGACCATCTCCAAACCCCTCGCACGCCGTCACCTTCGGACCTTCACACTTCATCTCGGAACAACTCTCTGACCTTCGGACTTTGTCCACACCGCCTCCTGTTATCTCCATTAGTACTTTCCTTTTATTCCTCATTACTATGTTCTCCATTCTCCATACCTATGACCCTGCGTTCCACATGATCCCTATGACCCTATCATTCCTCCCGCCACTTCACATGCTTCGTCCCTTCCATTGCTACGATACCTACGAACCCTTTGCCGGGACCATGTGGTCCCCTGCATTCCTTACTTCGGACTCTGATCGTTACTTAGTATATAATCCCTACGACCTCTGCCATGTAACCTCAGTATGAATATCAACTTAGTTTCCTTCTCATATGACCTGTCACCCTCACCCTACTCATCTCCCAACTCCTACCTCCTATCTTCTCATCTCGAACCTCTGATCCTCTGAGGACTCACAGTTGAGCAAGAGCGCAATACATAAGTCCTGCGCTGATAGTCTTACTCCCAAGTACCCTCTGTCATCATTATCCCTCAGACCTCCAGTCCACCCCTGTACCCACCTCCTACCTCTAAGACCTCCGACTGGACTTGTATTTGGAGGACCCGGACTTGACACTTTGCCAGCGGGGCCTTCTCTGCGGGTTTGGTGGCTTTCCAAGGTTGCTTTGGTGGTGGAGGAGGGCTGGTCGACTCAGATCTGGACATGATCATCATGGATGGAGAAGGGAACGCTTGGCACTTGCGGGAGTGTCCAGGAGTCTTCGGAGGTGGAATGGTTGGCTGGGTATGTGATGGCTGGAGCTTATGGCGTGCCGCTGCCTTCGGAGTCACGTTGAGAGCTCTAGGACACAATTGGGAACAGCCGTGAGGTGGTTGCCGCTCGCCCCCTTGGTTAGTGTGGTTGCACTTCAACTTGCTCTTTTTGCAATTGGTGCAGACGAGACCGGGATGGGGGATGCATGCGACCTCCCTTTTCAGGCATGTGGCACATGGTTCTGCCGTGCTCACTGGCATCTGGGACGGTGATGGCGTTTGAGGTGTACGGGAGGGGAAGCAGGTTGCAGAGGGGTATGATTTGGCCTAAGGAGGACCTTGTGCGTTGGATGTGTTATTACGCTTTAATTTTGAGTGGGGGTAGCCTTATCACTGCAGGATGATTCTGAAATTTTCAATATTGAGATTCCATCATCTCCCCCTCCATTCACGCCTTTCACCGCCACCTCTGATGTTCACACTCAAGCACCTGGACCACAGCATTCGTCATCAGAAGGCAGCCCTGCCTTTAACATGGAAGAATTTGATATACCGTCTCCACCCCCATCACCACATACACAGCAGCCTTTGCCAGTGGTGCAACACATGGATGTAGAAGCCTTCAATATACCGTCATCTCCGCCCCTGCCACCATCTATCTCGACAGATTTCCAGGACAGGGATATAGACATGGTCAATATCCACGTCCCACCTTCTCCGCCAGTCTTGGACTTGTCATTGCAAATCAAGCAGTGCAGAGCATTCCTGGGTGTGATCGACCTCACAAGATCACCAAGCAATGAACTTTGCGATGTCCCCGCCTCACCACACATCTGCCAATTTTCTATCAGGTCGGACACAAGCGGTATGCGTTTGCACAAGATTGAATTTACGGTATTAATGACTTCATCAGAACATAGCAGATTTCCATTGAGTGTCAATGACTCATCGGGCACTCCATCCGATGCTAATGAGGAGAAGGTTGCATTGATGATAGACATGCTCATGGATAATGTGGAAGCAAGGCGCGACAGGCTGGCTATGCTGGAAGACCAATTACAGTTCTGTGAGTGATTCCCACATAGAGTGCCTCCATCGGCCAAACATAGAATCACAGGGCATGACGCGGTTGACATCATCCAGCAATGCATGGAGTTTAAGGGGATCGATGTCAGCGATGTCAAGGAATATAGTGACTCGGCACTACTCCATGAAGGCCACTGAGGACTGAATATTATTTGGTCAGCTTTGGCGGATGCTGGCCATTTGATTGAGTGCAGTGGCAAGCTCAGTTGGCTCGGTCACTGGGGTCGGCACAATCACAGGGTTACCACAGACACTCGGCATCAGACCATTAAACAGGCTGGGGTGAACTTCATCTGGGACAGTGAGATGCATCAGCTAACGCTTGAGAGGGAGCAAGTGTTGTTGCATGTTATAGATGGTCTGGAAAAGTTGACCAATTGACCCAAGCAGTGAATTAAGGCACCGTTATGTTCATGTACCAAGGACATTTTGGCACGAATAATATACAGTATCGAAAATGTATTGTATGGGCTGATATGGTGGACACATGGCAGTCCAATCTAAGCGCCCTGTGCGGGCCACCGCAAGTATACATCCATCGACGAACCTCTTGCCGCACGTAGTAAACAGTTGGCAGATATTGCTTCTTTGGTGCTTTCAATTGTATGGCGGTCATCGCCAAGTGACCAGAGCACAGCTATGGCCGTCTGTAGCAGACTTTGCGCCACTTTCCCCTCCACTAGAAGGAGGGCGACATGTTCACTGGTCATCCTCTTTGCAATCCGATAACTGCACTTCCTGCCAGTAATTGTGACCTGCAGAACTTGGCACCAGCTGTTGTTAAGGGGATACGGCCGTCTGCTGCGGACCTGCCACTGCTTGTCATTCCACTCGGATGAGGGCGATATCGCCGCCGGCCATCCAGATGCAATCCTTCCGCAATCGGCATGTCCACAAATTCAGTCGGTAATCCTGGCCTACAGAACTTGGCACCTGCCATTGTTATAGGGATGCCACACAGCTGAATTCCCTTCTTTGGACGGTGCCGCTCGCATAGAGCATGTCCTTCATGCACCTTGAGTATGATGTTATACTGAGTACAAATCCATATCACACTATCCCTGGAATCACGATTTCCAGTGTTTTCCATCTAGGATGCGTCAGCTCCTGCCTAGAGACTCTTTGAGAGCTGAGCACGGCAACATCTGAGTGCCCACTTCTGGCACTCACTGCCAAACTCAGGCACTGCCAGAGAAGCATATGTGGCACGGATGTCCACCAGGAAATACTCTTTGTATATCCAAGCGATGGTATCGGTCCCATATATAGTATTATGCTTTCAGTGCTGTGTGATCATCATGGCCACACCTTAGTACCGCGCCGGCAGGCCCTTAGGGTCATGTCGGTACTATTAGCGGGCCTGTGGAATATGGTGACACTTATGCAGGTCTATATCCATGCCTGTCAGATGTGATTGCGCTCCCACAGGGCCCGTCTCCTTGTGTTATGGGAGTTCAACAGGAACCATGTTGGCCCATGTGATGCTGTCATTCCACTCCCAACCACAAAATGAAAGGCCCATCTGATGTCCACCAGATAAGCTTGGTATAATGGTACCGGCCCCCCAGAACCTATCACGCGGAGCCTGGCACAAACAATCCAGGCCCGTCTGATGAATCTGCTGCTACACACATACGCCATCCACGGCCCGCATGATACAAATACAGTGCCCCCCGCCACACGGGCCCGCTCACTACAATCGCGCCAGGCTCGGTGATGATCACATCATTTCGAGCTCCCCCACCGATGTCAGCCTGTTTGATCGGGTCAGTATTTCATGTGTCACCATCTCCAGCCCCATCCTATGTTTATGAGCCCAGCCTGCTGCAGTGGTCTGGCCTGCCAGTTTGCCTCGTGCGGATATTGGCACCAACCGTTCAGGCCTGTCACACTAGGTCATTGTTGTGTCCATTCATCTATCTCAGCCCGCATGATAAATACATCTTGATGATCTGACCCAGATCATGGCCTGTTTGATGTTATCGGGCTGAACACGGCAAACCCAGCCCTGTCCACCCTGATCGCATCATTGCGAGTCCCTACCTGTCTTGTCGGCCTGTCCGATTGGATCACTATGTCATGGGCAAACTGTGTCCAGGCCTGTATGATGCTGTAATGCCTGGCCCTGCAACGTGGACGCTGGCCGCTCCGATGGTAAGCAGCTGAGTCTGCGGTAGCCATTTGGGCCTGCCAGATCGCATCTTGCCAAGCTCGGCACCGCCCTTGCCGGCCTGTCTGATGAGGTTGCTCTCACAGCAGATACATATCGCTGATCCGTGTGTACCAGACACCCAGTTCCCAGAATCCACCTGATTTGTTCAGGCCGAGGTGTGCGCAGTAGACCCAGGCCCATCCAAGCACATCATTACAAGTGTAACATAGCCGACATTGGCCCATATGATGCCAATGCATCAGGCATATGACTACCTGCCTTGGCCCTTTTAACGATGTCACATAGCGTTATTTCCTTCGATACCAGGCCTGTCTGCACATATCGGGAATTGTTAGTCATTCCCAGAGGCTGTAAGTCCAAAACCATGCCAGTTCCACCAAGCACAATTCTCCTCCCTCGAAGCTTCCAATTGTGGAGTACAAGGCAGATACCGCAATCCATCTTATCACGATGCACCTTCGTGACAACATTCAAATTCAGTACAAGTGACTGGAAAAGGTAGGCAACCGGGACAGCATAGTTGGCACAGTCAAACTTTTGAGAGGCTTGATGCTTCCCCCCAACCTGAGGGGCGAATACGGAGGACATGTGGAGAGGAAGCATAGCTTGCATTTTGCGAATTGTCGGCACAAGGTAGTCCCTGATGTGGGCTTGAGATCCTGCCTCCCAAAGAGAGAAATGACGCTGGACTAGAACTAGTTCACTTACCCTCGGGAGGTGCGGGAAGAAATGTGGCGAGGTTGGTCGACATTTCACCAGGCAACCCAGCAATTTCGGTCTTTTTTTTGGAGTCTGGCAACCAGGATGAGGATATAGATAGATCCTCCTGCAGCTAAATCGGCGAACTTGGCACCTGTCAAACATGTCGTGCGAAACGTCTTGAGGGATGGGCGGGAATCCTTTGGCAAATGACCCAGCTCTCCGTCATATACTGCTTTCATGTTGACGTAGCCATTTCGGGTCTTCATGAGACTAGAAAATCGCAGTGCAACCCTTGGGCAGTGACGGGGTCTTGAGTGATGGCTCACCCTGTACACCTTGCAAGTACCTGAATGTTGTTCATCATGGTCAGGAAGCTGACCCGTAGCCTTAAGTTTTTCAGACTTGAGAGCTGTCCTACCATCGAGACGAGTGAATTGTCTCGAAAGACGATTTTTTGGATTTTGTTTTAGCTCCTTGCTAATCTCGCTAGCCCAGCGGGAAACGCAATGCACTTTTGATTCCCAATGGGCAGCCGCCCAGACAGACACCAATGACCCTGCTGTCACGCTTGCGTGAGCCTGCAGGTTTTTGCTGATCTTCCATGCCTCAGAACCCTTTTTCTTTGGGCCAATTGCTCCCACAGTCAGGGTTCGCACAGAAATAGAGCTTGACACACACACTATTTCAGATTCTTCGGAATGGCTGGGCTGCTGGATCCAAGATCAGCTTGTTTTGCGGCTAGGATGTGGATAGCACTCACTATGGTCATCTTCCGATGCACAGTGCCTGGGGAAAGGCAATGGGGTTGAGTAGGACAAGTTGGATGCCCTGAGTATGCAGGGGATTTCTAAGGTTTGCCTTTGCTCTGCTGATACAATGGAGTACAGAGTTAGAGACTAATTGGTTGATACCCAGCCTCATACCTGTCACTTTTGCCTTCCTTGGGACCCAAGACGTTCACATTTGCATTGCTGACACAACGTAGTTAGAAACTGATTGGTTGATGGGCCCTAGCAATCTCTTACCTGTCACTTTCGCCTTCCACATTGTGCCCTAGAAACCATGCCAGTCCCAGTTGCAGACACAGCAATCTTGACAGCAATTGCCCTGTCTCATGCAAGCAGTCCAGACTCTCCTGTAACGTGAAAACATCGCCTTGCTTTAAATGAAGCAGATAAAATGCTTCTCAAAATTCTGAGGCCCCACACCGCATTGTGTCTGTGATTGGTTGAACAAAAAAGAAAAGGAAATGTGGTTGACCTTTTTCATTTCCTTTTTGAGTAGCTTCCAATGGAATCTTGACTGATATGGTAAATGGTTGCCATGGTCTGCAACACGATTTGAATGAGAACAACCTGCGGTCTATAGGTTATACCGGCTTGGAGGGCTGTTGAGTGTGCATGCCCACGGCTGTGCAGATGTGGATATCAAGACTGGACATGGGAAGGTGTGATGGGCGGGAGGGGCGAAAGGGATGGAAGAGGTGGGGTAGAGGCGAGCACGAGGGTACGAACGGGCCATGTCGAAGCCTGCTGCACAACCGATGTGTGCGCGCTGCTCCCGGGTGCGGCGACAACAACAACGGGGCTGGTTTTCTGCCAGGGACGATCGAGCGAGGAGCCAGCGACTAGGTGGAGAAGCACCAGGAAGAGCAAAAGACGGGGGAAATGTAAAGGGTAAGAAGGAGCGGGAGAAGCGGCAGAGTCCCAACGCCGACAAAGACAGACATGGACGACCATTGAAGATGAGCCAGGGTCAGAGACGGATATGGAGAAGAAAGCCGAGCATGCCACCCTCAGACCAGGCACTGATGACATGGCATCATTCAAGTCCACACTCTCAAACAACTAGCTAGCAAGACATCATTGGGTGAAGTCTGATCAAAACCGTTGAGTGCAAGCTGGTCAAATGCATGGAAAGAACAAAAGCTCACTGGAAATGTGCACCTCTTTTTGAAGGTATGCACCAGCTCAAGAAGTGGTTTGTTATTGGTTGTTGTGTGGCCCACAAAATAGAGGGCTTCACATATACATGATATCTAGTCACCAGGTCAGCGATATTTATATGTTGCGAAATGAGAAACATGCCAATGAGAACAGAAAGAACAATTCTGGGGGGCTTGCACGTGCTCGAAAGATCGTATCGCGTCCTCATAATTGCTGCACTCAATGACGGAGTTGCTATGCAGAAGAAGCATGTGTGTCTGTCAAAGTGTCAACGGAAACATTTGGTGCGAAGCACTATCTGCGTGCCTGAATCATGTAGAAGATGGAGAGACAAAGTGATTCACAGCAATCAGGCCATCCACATGAGATATGGCATTGAGATGCTTCCCGGCCATCGGTGGCAGACTTTTGAAGTAAATAAATGAACGGCATCCGCATTTGAAGAAACACACTTCAGGAGAAAAGTGACATGGAAGCGTTCGATTATTATGTTGCAGGAACAATAGGCCTTGTACCTATCACCCTTTCCAACGTTGGCGATACCGTCTGTGATATAGGCGATGGCAGATGGTTGAATGCTGATGGAACTGAGTTAATGAACGAGGATCAGCACTGGCATGAGGGAATATCAAATCGAGCACACCTTTTCAGCAGCAGTGAGTGCTTCATCTCATCCAATGTCTCCACATGTCAAGAGTGGTAGCTTCAGCCTGGCTCCTGCAGAGTGGGATGTAGGCGCAACGACAAGATTGAATTCTGTATGAGCAAGAATGTTTAGTCATGCTATGAGGCTACATGCGACACTCACGATGGACTGTCAATGACGACTTGCCCATGCTCTCCACCCATTGAAACGCATGCCTTCAGAATGTTGGATTCAATAAAGAATTGTCCATGCCTTGTAGCATAACACAGGAGTGCCTGTTTGTGTCTGGAACTTGCCACTCAAAGACCATTGACCTGGTCACAGTGGAGGCGCCAGATTCTTTGATCACTTGCATAGAAACGACAAAGGGCAAGACATGGGTTGTAACATGAGACCACTGTGACTCCTGGGCAGCATGAGCACAATATTTGTGGCAGTTGCTATTTGCAAGTGTTGATATCTCTTATAGTTGTCTGATGCAGAGCTCTGATGAGACGAGATATCTTCCGCTTGCCGCTGCCCACAACCATCGTATGTGTTCCCATAGCCTGCAGCCGTCGACTGATGGGTTATTGAGCTCATCTGACAACACTCAGAGCACACTCCTACTGGACGTGCTTCCACAAGATTGGACTTGCAAACCTGGTTGTCTGGGACGAGGCCCACTTTGGTGAGTTCAGATCCAACTACCTCAAACGGCAGTTTTATTTATTCACCCGCCATTAGGTAAGATGGTTATCAAGCTCATGGGGCTGTTAACTGGCTGTGATAGCAACTTTGAGTTCAGCAGCGGCGAGGTGCATCCAGAGAGTGTCCTATGTCACCATGTGTGTGCTTGTGGTCATATATGGTGCCACACTGGTGGTGAGTTGGTTGTACTAATCGTTTTCCAGAGCTTAAGTATTGTGCTGTACAGCTCATTCTGATGGGTTTCTCAATCCCTGCATGACAAGGTGAGTTGGTTCTCATTTGGTTGACAACAGTGTGGTAATTGTTCCCTAAGGCCCAGCGTCAAGTGGATGGAATTCTTTATCACTGCTATCATCAGTTTGTATATGATCAAGGACCTCTGGGACAACTCTGGAGATTTGCGCATGTCTACCATAAGGCGATTCAGCGCATATACATAATATAGACCGTCAATTCCCTGCTGACGTTTCACAGCAGGATCAGCTATGGAGTATGGGTCGCCTGTTTGATCCTCTTCCCCTAGCTGCTTCAAAATACTCATTCTCATCTTGAACCACTCTGGCCCTGGCAACTCACAGATGAGTTTGCACTTTTAGGCACATCTCGTACCTTCATAAGAATCCGCTTGGTTCACGTCATATCTGCGTCAATGGCTGATACTTGTAATACAACACACATTAGAAGTTGCACATGGTCCAAAGGTCCCCTCGAAACACAGGTTATGGAGGTGATATACTCCACTCGCACGTTTGAACATATCCGACAGACTCCGCGCAGCAGCAAATCACCTGCTTTCACTATAAGGATGACAATGATCACTGGCTCGTGCTTCCAATGATCTACAACTCCAAACAAGTCTCTCAGATATCTTGGCCATGGTGATGTTGTGTGCGTTCAACATGTGCCAACAACACAACCTCCACTCACATCCAATTCCAGCGCTCATTACCACAAACCTTGGAGATATGTTCCGACACCAAGTGCTTGGATATTACCTGCACGTCACAAATGTCATGTTGCCATAATGAGGCCTCAGACAGGTCGTGATCGCCACGCTCCCTCACTCATTTCCTCGTGTTCACAAGGAGTTGACTTGTTCTCACACAAGTGGCAACCAGGCGAGCCAACATTCCAAGAAGTCAAAAACGACTTGATCTACCATTTACTGTCGTCTGTGACGTTCAACAAGCCGCAGAAACTCTGCAAGCTCATCATTGCCTTCAGTACAAGTGGGCTTGAAGCGACATGTGTTGTGTTAATCACCTCGACAAGGGTGTCCAGCAAGAGTCAGGTGGTATCGTCGTTTGTTGCTGACTGTTCCCCATCTCCCTGGTGTTTTGTCAGAGTTGCAGGAGGCCGGGTACCTCTGGAAGAGCACCTAGAACATTCAAGGGTGGACAGGAAGCCGTACCTCAGACTCAAAGTGTTCAATCACAAGCAGTCACCCGCTGTCCCCTCTCAAATGGAACAAGTGACAAACCTCACTACACAGCAAATTGTCCATCCATCCCTGGTCTTTCCTTTGTCATTGATTTCTACCAGCAACTCTAGGACCTCACGCCATTGTTACTCTCCTCAGGCGACCTGGAATAGCCTTCCAGCTCAATGGCCTCTCCGAATCTGATCTTTAGTCGTCCAGGTGTGGCAGTCATTTAGTAAACTGTTGCTCACCTTTGCTAGGCACGAATAGTACAGACCACAACAGATAGCTTGATCGTTGTTCGGGTTCTGGATGATGTGCTAGCATACACAATTTCACCTTCACAACACAGTCACTATTTGAAATTTGTCGCCTTCATGTACATATCGGAGTCTCAAATGTTGGGTGTTCTTTGTGTTCATGTACAGGTGCTGACCGGTTTGCAGGTTATCCTCCTTTGCTAACTGATCTCCAAATCTTGACCCACCTGTATATCTACATGTTTTGTAATCATTTTATCTCGCCGTGCAAGACAATTTTTACCGACGGCGATATAGGGACTGACTCCGATTTGCATGTATTTGCATCCAAGAAATCGGCGATAAGAGCATGGGGACTCTTGGTGGGCAGTTGTCATACTGGTCTTGGTTACAAGTGTTGCTCATGACTCATTCCCTTCTTCTTGGTTGTAATGTAACACATTCGTATGTCGTTGCATCAAATGTGAAATTTGTTTCTTGTTTACTGACTGTTGTGGCCCGAAGTTAAATTGAGTTTCTGCTATCCACGCTACAACAGTTGCATGATTTCACTTCCTACTAGTGGTATTCAGTGTCCGTCCTGGCTGTCCAGCTTTTCACTACTTTTGCAAAGCGCTGTAAATACGACAAATTCAAGTATCTGGCTGCCACACTTGTCGGTGCTGTTCGTCGAAGCCTGAGTGACTTTCCTAGTCGTCATGACTTGCTCTCTTCAGCAATGGGGTGTCTACAGGAAGAACACGACAGAATTTGCAGTCCACGATCCAGGAGGTGATGTAAAACAGTCTTGAATGCTTCAATGACAATGACAGAATCTTGTGGACTGACAGAGTGAATGGTACAAACGAGCAGTACTAGATGAAATACACCAGCAGCGACAAAGCATGCCTTAACCATGAGTCAAAAACATGAAATCTCACTCACCCCAGCCACGGTCATCATATCTCTGACCGGTTCATCAACGTTGGACCCCGCTGCCCACGATATTGCACCTGTCATCCCACAGGGCCAAAGCCACAATCAACAGCGTTTGGATACCGCGCTCAACAGTCTACCATCGGCATCATAAGCTCAGTAGAGTGGGATAAAGTCATAATATATGGAAGTCCGGTGTTCGTGCTCACTTCGCCTTCCTGTAGAGAGGATGGCAACGCACACAAAGTGAACGTACGATGTATGTTGATCGTGGTGCTGACTCGGCACTGCATACCCTCCAGATCTGCAACAGCATTGCCACATACTTTGAGTACTGCCTCCGTCTTTCTTATTCCGTCCCACATCCTTGACTGAACGCCAAGGTTCCAAGTGAGCTCGAGGAACATCCAAGACACCATCGTCGCAGTCGTCTCGTGGCCTGCAGACAGAAATGTGACACATTCACGAAGTCAAATGATCAGCCGACCCTGGTGGATCGTTGAGAATATCTGCTGCATCTGCTCCAACGGCTCTTCTCTGGTTGCCGAAGGTCACTCGAAAATGTCTGTTCTTGGAAGACCTTACCGGACAAACCAAAAATGAAGGCGCAAAAACTGACAAGTGGTTCCTGTATGTTCTCACGAGAGGATGCAGGCCGTCCAAGTCCTGGGTGGTACCAAGTTTGATGTCAAATGCGGCTGTCGAGAGGTGTGCAGCTTAAGTGGCATCTAAAGAAAAGAGAAATCTTACTATGACCGAGAGCATCTAGACTTCCACACAAAATCCAGAACACCATTAGACCTTCAAAGCACAGATAAGTTGAGGCTTGGCTTTGAATGGGATCAATAACTATATATCTATGACAGCCACAAACTCTGCTGGCTGGTACTGGAGGAACATTACCCGAGTGCCAGATTGGATTGTCCAGACAACAAGTCACTTCAAGGTAACAGGCATTGAGGGCACCTCGTCCTTTTGCCTCATTGCTGCTTCATTCCAATTCTCAAGCTGCTTTGTTACCGCTTCTGCTGAACATGCCAACATTCACTTTAAATTGCAAGGGCCGGAGATATTGTCTTGTGTGGCAGGTGTAAAGGCTGCGACACCTTGGAGTCTCCTCTTTTTGGATTCCCCTTCACCTTGATCTGCAAGCCTTGCCAGATGCGAGATATCGGTACTCGTCATCGTCTCTGTGTCGCAGTTAGTGGGCATGCGGTCTGTGCGCCACTTGGCCAGCTCCTTCTTGTCTTCCATTTTCTCGTTTTCTCGTTACCTTGATCTTAACCATATGCCGTTTCCTTCTCAATTGCTACCCACTCGCTCTCCATTTGTCATGATCCTGCACGCACCATAACTGACGTACTTTGTGAAACACAGTAATCACAAATTTGATGGACCTCTTCGACTTGTCGTTCTGTTCTCTCTGGGGTGTGTCCCAGTAACTTGCTGCATGACGATCCCCTTTGCTTGAATGGCATCCACGGTCATCCCCCATTGAAGTCCACATGTGAAACGCCCTCGAAATCAGTTAGGACCACCTCCTCGACGAAACAAATGCATCCAATTGAGCCGAAAGTCCATCCCCTGTCTTGTGTCTGTGTCTTTTCCATCTGCACTTGCTTCTCCTTGATTAGTGCAGTGACTCACACACACAATAATGTGCATACCTTACGTTCAAACCATCCTTTGACGTTGTCACACACACCGTGGGCACATAGACCGGCTGCATAATGGTCTTGTCTGCTTCAGTAACAATTGCTTCCTTCACAGTGACAGCATGTCCGACCCACTTCTCAGCCATTGCATCACCATGTATGATCGCATTCCTAGGCTCCTCGTCAAAGGCGACACTAAGTCCAAAGCAGCTTCGCTGCTTCTGAAGCCTTTATTGCTGTTTCCTGCAATCCATTGGCACACACGTCATACACAATTGCACGATGATGCACCATAGCCTCTATCCATTTCTACACCCACATATCTTGGCCCTTCGCCAAGCTGTCATCATCTGGTGCACACCTCATGAGGTCAATGAGATGCTTACCGGCTGCCTGAAACATGTCCGTGGCATGTTTTTTTTAATCTGTGTTCAGGTCTGGACTTGTGAGGGCCAATAGTCGATTGGCACATCCGGACATCGTTTCGAGATAAGAATGGGATACTGAAGTATAAAGAAGAGAACTGACAAGTGGGCCAAGACTCCTTCACCCCCAGCTAATTGAGTGGGAGGTGAGAGCATAGTATAGGGAATAATAAACCATTTAAAAAATGTATGTTTTGTAAGCTATGCTGTATTTTGAACACTGCCCAATCAGAAGCTATGCACGTGAACACCTACAGCATGCTCGGACAATATTTCAAAATGTCATCCTTGATACATATAAATGGTTGGTTACCGCGATTGTAGCAGTGGATGAGCATGCTTTCATCTTGTTGAATTCAACAGAGTGTTTTCTCACTGGCGTTGATCGACTCATCCAACCAGCAATAGTTTGATCTGTAACTATGGTACACAACACTTATTTCTCTTCTCCCGTCTTGTGCTACCACATCTATCACATGACGAGTAACTCCGATATTGCACCGAGGATATGTTAATGAGAGTGTCACCGAGGATGAGTTTATCGCACGGCATTCTGCGCAGAAAACATACCATATCGAAACCCTCCTGGGCACACTTGAACACCTGCACTCCAAATAGATAATAGACCACAGTAGTCGTGTAGGCTCTGTGCACCTGCTCGACCTCAGACATGCCATTTCTTTCCATTTTCGTGTGCAGCTTTCAGGATGTGCTGGATGATCGTATCCACTTGAGGCTGAGAGTCCGGAGAAGGAGGTGGTGGCAAAGCAACAACGACAGGTTGTATGAAGCCTAGTACATCTGGACGGAGGAAAGGTTAGACTCCAATGAACCGGACTACATTCCGTATTCTCTTACCGATTCCATTAACAGCAGTAACAATGCATCGTGTGCTATAGGGGGTCTGATGCTAGGGTTTGTGCGTCCTAAAGAAGGTGACCTGCCTGGACCCTATGGTGTACGGGTCAGTACTTGGCCGCCACCTCTGATCTCATACTCTGACTTGACGTTCAAGTTGGCTTGTCCCTTGAATCCCCTGGGTGGGCCATTGTGTTTCAGACGCATGACCCAGCCGATGTTGTGGTTGGCGTAAAAGGTGACGTGTTCCTGTCTGAATTGTCCCACCTTGCTGATCACCTGCAGCCTGAGACCGTCCCCATGGATGAAGATGGACAATGTGCCACTCTGTTAGGCATAGACCTGCATGGCCTTCTTCAGTGAGTTCACCGATGGCGCACTTCAAGGGAAGCACAACGTGTGATTGCAGGCCGGCTTGTCGACCGAGAGTGTCAGCCTAGGCAAGTGATGTTCACCATGAGTTCACTCCTCATGAGTGATCAATCTGATCTTGTGCACGCTGTATGGTTGAATGCACTTTTTTTCTTTCATTTTCGCGTGTGTTTATCTACATCTGTATATACTGTTATCATTTTATGTATTTATTTGCTCATGTTTATGGCTGTCGGGTAATGTCATGGCTGATTGCTGTTGACACCTGTCCTGATGCACAAGCCTGTGCAGCTTATGAGATGGTGAGGAGGGTGCAGACCAGCACACCACGCACCTGCAGCTTGTTTGTCCTGTTTGTCAACACATGGTGCGACATGATGAAGACTGAATCAAGTGGTGTCTTCTTGGCTGTGTAATTCATTAGGTAGCGAGGTTGTGTGATAGATTCAGACCACATGCATCATTGTCCTCCTCATCCTGGCGCTGCTGGGCAGGGGGTCGGATCGATTGTTGTGCCACGACCTTCATGATTGCCTGTGTGATGACTCGGACAGAGGAGGTAGTTAGCTGATAAAACCTTGCCACACAACCGACTCTGTGATGATCCGGGTCGTCGAGAGACGATAATCAATATGCCATGCAACACACCTGTGGGACAGTTGTTGTGGGTGTCCTTGTCCTCTGCCTCCTGTTGTTGATGGACAGGTGATTATACTTGGTGACATGGTATGGAGGACAAGTAATTGGCTATGTGATTACTGGACAGTGGGAGTCATAAGACAGTGAGCGATCCCACTGGTGTGTGACGCATCTACAGGGCCAGTCGCAGTCCTGTCAATGGTTGGGTTCCCTTCTTCTTCACCCGAAAAAGAAATGGAATGGAGAAAGAAAATGGGAGACGAGAAAATGGGAAATGGACACGGAAAAAGGAAAAAGGAAGAAAAGAGAACAGCCATATCGAACCCCATCAAGATGCTGTCAAGCGGCGAGCAGCGAGCGCAGAACATGAGGTGGATCAGTTGAGAGCATGACGTGCGTGTCGAGGGCGTGTGACAGCGGTCACAGGATGTGACAGGGACTGGGCAATGGTCAAGAGAAGGTCGCTGTCCATCCATTCCTCAGTTTATCAACTGGATCCAGACAAATGGTATGACTTACAGGATTATGACATTGAGTATATCGGTACTTCCCCGTGCGGGGGGCCCCTCGGCGCGCCGAAAGGGTAGCGAGCACAGCATGGCGTCGTTCGTCGTGGCGAGCGCAGCGAGCATCCTTTGTCTGTGTTTGGCCCTGGGGAGCATCATTGATTGTTTGTTTGTGTTTGTCACCTCATGAGGGGGGTCTCATTTGCTCATGTTTGCTGAGACTTGGGAAGAGTAGTGGAAGTGAGGGGTTGGAGAAGGCAAGGGTTGAGGGTGTGTGCAGCAAGGGGGGCATTATTGAGGGTGAATGGACAGCCAGCACTCAAGAAGGGTCGTCAGGGAAGGAGGGCTAAAGATAGCTGGTAGTGAGGAGCAAGGGGAAGGGCAAGTGGGAAGGGTAGCCATAAACAGAGGTCGATATGGTGCCACTTGGAACAGAGATGTAGGAAGGGTAGTCTGAGCAAGGACAGCTGTAATTAAGATGAGAAGGCAAGGGCTGTAAAGTGAAGATAAAGTCCATGACCGAGGGTCGTCTTATTTGTTGTTGTTTGTTGTAGCCACCGAAGGTGGGAAGGCAAGAGTGCAGCCAGGGTGGGCGAGCACAGCAGTGAAGTGAAGATGCAGCCAGGGTAGGTGAGTGCAGAGATGAAGTGAAGGTCCTTGGGGGTGAGCAGTGAGTGCTGCCGAGGGTAGGCGGGGTGCGCTCAAGGTGGGTGGGCGTCCAGAGATGAGGAAAGGTGAGGAAAGACGAGGAAAGGGAAGTGGAGGTGGAAGGTAGTGGAGGTGAGTAAAGGAAAGTGTCAGTGAGTGAAGTGGAGTGGAGTGGAGTGAAGGGCAGGGCAGTGTGAAATGAAGTGAAGGTCGGTGATCCTCCTCGCCATGGTCAGTCGATTGGAGAAGGGAAGGGTAGTCAAAAGGTTGGAGTACAGCGAGGGTGGGCGAGCACAGCGAGCTGTGGTGGTTCATCGATTTGTTGTTGTTTGTTCTTGCAAGGGTAGTTATAGAACAAGGGAGGGAAACAGGGGCAAAAGAAGGAAATCCAAGGGAAGTGGAGGTGTTAGAAGGTGAGGGAACGGAATGGATTTAAAGCTGAGGGAGGTGAAGTGAAGGGCAGGCAGGGCAAGTGAAGTGAAGGTAGTGCAAGGCAAAATGAGGAAAGTAAAGGTAAGGGTAGGAAAGGTGGGGGAAGGGAAAGACAAGGGAAGCAAAGGTGAAAAAAGTAAAGGGAAGGGAAGGGAAGGTGAGGAAAGGGAGGTGGAGGTGAAAGAACGTAAGGTAAGGTGAAAGCATGGAAGTGATGGTGAGGTGAAAACATGAAAGGAAAGGAAAGGAAAGGAAAG
>JBBPMC010000385.1:0-24281 GCA_038090115.1 Strobilomyces echinocephalus | reverse complement strand
AGGGCTCACCTACTCGCGCCACGCCGTCATTCATTGCTTCCCCTCGCGTCTCGGTGGGCGGCCCGTGTTCCGTTATTTTCCTCTACCCCTCCACGCTCGTTTACTCCTGTTGGGCGTCCACTAGAGCACATTCTAGCAGTGACGACGACGACCCCAAAGCCAACGTGACAAGTCCAGCGACGACACGACGACACCCGCAGCCCCGCCTCCCTTTCCGTGTCGAGGACGGGGTGCGACAACTGCCGTTCTGTTGTACCCGACCCGTACCCATGCTTTTCCCTAGCGCCGCCGACCCGTCGTTCCCGCTGTGACTTCGAGTGCCAGCGCCCCTCCGTCACGTGTCACCTCCGCCACATCCTTTTGGACCTCCAACCATGTCTATTCAGGCGTGGTAGGGGTGATCTGTCCGGGCTCTATGGGCAGGTGACTTAGAGCCTTGCGCTCTCATTTCAATGTCGTTAGCCTGGGGACGTTCACGCGAGTACCAGTGCTCGCCGATCAGATTACAGTGTACTTACATGCCATGTACTAGTTCGCTAAATACAAGCTTCGTGCTTTTGCTGCTCGCTTAGTGAGTTGGCACCTCCGCTTTTGCCACTTGCGCTGCTTTTGCGCTTTTTGCGCTTTTTCTGGCAGTGGTGAGGTAAGAAAGGCCGTAAAAAGTCGTACAAGGCTGGATAAGGCCATGACGAAATTACTGATGTTCTGTGTTAACACTGTTCAAAAGCACTTCCCAGTGTGATATAGTCTCCATTTTCAGCAAGCTGTTGGACCAGCAGTGAGTGACCTGAGATACTGTGGTGGCAATGATATCCTCAAGTTTCAGGTCTGATTTGGGAGGCCCACATTGGATGCTCTTGCAGTCTTCCATGGAGATTGGCATGGTTGAATTCAGTGGAAATAGATGCATAGCCCTTTGCATAGCCCGTTGCCATGAAGACCCAGGGGTGAGATTTTTTCCATGGCATTGGCAGTAATGCCCATTATGAATACCATTGTATGCAACATAAATTTGTGGACATGATGGGGGACACCAAACACTGGTGCCATATGCCCTGGCAAGTGGTCCCACAGATTGGATGAGGGAGAGAGCCACTTGAGCCCCTGTTCTGCCTGTCAATGGATCAGGACAATAGTGGGTGGTGATGGTGTGCAGATATGCAAGAAAACATGTGCTTGTCAGGCTACCATTCCCAATCAAGCAGCCTAGTTCAGTATCCACATCATAGGTGTAATATTTGAGACTGGGTTGATGGAATTCATGGGGAGTGAAATGGTTATGATTGGCATATCCTTTAGGAGTGTAGTTTGGTATCAGGACACGTCTGGGAATAAATGCTGCTGGTGAGATGGCCCCCACAAGAGTTTTTGGCCGAAGAACAAGGAAGTTTTCCAGGCCAACCAATGCCCCAATAGTTTGGTTATCATCATACACCATATCCTTGAAGTCTTGAGACTCAAGTTCCTCTCTGTTATTGAGAAAAAAGGACAAGCCATAGTGAGACAAGGCAACAGACAACTGTTGTGTTGATGTAGATTGGCTGACAGTGACTAAGAGCTGATGCTTGACTTTTTCCCTTGGATGAATCCATGACCACTTATCTCCAACATCCAAGAGACGTTGGAAACACTTGGAAATGAGTTCTGAGGTTGGACTTTGAATGTCTACCAGAGTCTCATAACCTTGGTATGCACGATAATGCCTACAATCAATCCTCCAATTATCAGGAGATTGATCCCAAGGCTGTCCTTTAGGACGTATCTCAATGATTGATGTAGATAGATTCAACCAGTGAATATGGTCAAACAGAAGGGCACCTGGAAGGTCACCATAGAACTCATCCCAAGGAATTAGCTCAAGTATTTCATTTGTCTGACAGCATAGTGCTCGGATCACCAAGTGGTCATCTCGCATTGAAAACTGCACCTGCATAGAGTTGAGCCATTATAATCAAATCATGGAGTTGGCAGATGGTCACCTTGTATTTTGATGTCATAATGACAGTCATAAAATCCAGATTGGAGGGTGTGGCAAAGTATGCCTGCACAAAAATCATCAGGAGTGGTTGGTTTTAGGAACAGTCTACACACATTCCCAAAAAGATCTTCAAACAAACCATATCTCATCCATTGTGGCAGGTGACCACAAATTTGACCATCCACCCACAGTGCTACATAGAACAGACTGATGTGCACTGTCTGTGAGAGTCCATCCCCAGCTGCTTTTGTTTTACATGTGAGCTGGCTGCAGCTTGGATACTTGAATTGTTCCCATCTATGTGGACCTGGCTTATAGCTTGCAAAAACCTGAGCAACTGCAAGATCAACACCATAGTCTGATGGATCAGAAAGTATTGCATCCACCAATGTCTCCTCGAGAACAAGGTGAAGACAAGCATTATGTTCGAAAAGTACTTGTAAAAGGTCATCTGGATGATCTGAAGAGATGAACATGAACAAGTGTCGAAGCATGCCCCGAGACATTAGACGTACCATGGTGTGCAGGCAACATCGGGAGAAAAGTACATGCCACGAGAGCGTCGACATCCTCTGCAGACTGGAAGTGCTTGTGGAGGACGCAACGATCAACATCGAACGTGCTTCGGCAAGTGGCAGTCATACCACGCACGAGCATAGCACGTTCTTTGTTCGTGGGTGACACAGACAGGTCATATGCTAGATCTTGCACCCATTGGAATGTCTTTCTGCGAACATTCCGAAGTAGTACAGTGGTTCGCTCCGAGACATCCTCACTCGGGCTTGAGGAGAGGATGCGTGCCAACAACAAAGAAATATTGCTCGTCAGCACCCCATCCACTGAACGAGTTCCTATGTTCACGAACACACTCTCAAGGTCATCCAGAAGGGCATCACAAAAGGATGAGTCTTGAAGCTCTTGATGCCAGGTCCACATCCCCATATTTAGGTCGAGTGATCCAACTTGAGACACCACACAGGACAGCAGCAAATGGACATAGGGATGATGGAAGTTGAGAGTCCTACCACGCAGTGCCTGGAGAATGTTGAGCCATTGGAGTGAATCACCACTCCGCAAGTGTCCAAACGCGATGAATTCATCGAGGGAGACATCCGCGGGGCATCTCGCTTGCACAGCCAAGACATCGTTGGAAGTGTGGGAGGTGGAATTCACATATTCACCCCATGGACTCGGAAGTTGGTATTCGAGGTGACAAAGGACACCCGACGGGGGCCAGACTGAAAGCCTACCATCAAAATGACAGTAAACATAATGGAGGGAGGAGTAACTTCGTAACTTGGACTGCAGTCCCTTCGGATCAAAATAAGCTAGGCCGATCTGGACACGGGGGGGTGGACCGTCGTATGTGGACAGGAAAGGCTGTAATTCAGGGACACCCGCAAGTAACTGATAGTCATCCGCACATTCCTCTCTCTTGTTGGAATAGATGTAACCGCAAACTCGGGCGACGGCGGAACGCCAGATGCGAATGTACACCGGGCATTGAAGTTCAAATACAACGACTTTGTTATGCGGCGGAAGGACGGGCCACAGTGGTTCGGTAACTTCTATACCAGCGACTGTTTTCATCATCTCTTGTTCGATGCGCGTTTTAAGTTGCTGAAGGTCTGGGGATTGGTCATAGTAACGCACTGGAAAACTATCGCTGGTAAATTTGTTTGAGAGTACCGACCATCCAGGACGCGACCGTGAATGACGTGCAGAGAGGTACTGATACGCACAGGAGAGACGGTGGAGGTTCGTTGTCTTTCGTAAGTGAAGGCCTTCCAGATATGTGATTGGGATCTCAGGGGAGTAGTCGACGAGCATGGGGATCTCTTTCACGACCAACTTGTCAAGGGCGATAAAAAGCTCGACCAAAGTCAGAACCTTGATAGAGGTAGATTCAGGACTGCCACCCCTAGCCCTTGCATATTGGTCCATCAAGATATCGAGCCGCGCACACGCGTCAGGCACGTTCGCGATATCAGCAAGCCAATCATCGAGTTCCTGCTCAACCGAGTACTCGACGTCATAGCAAGTAGCATCCCTATCGAGTTCCTCCTGAACCCGATACGCCTCCTCAAAGAAAGCCCCATCAAGAGACAGAAAATCATCGATAGTGCCGCGACGACGATCACGAGGGTGAAAAGGGGTGGTCGGTAGTGGTTTGACGCTCGGATTTGCAAGGACATTGCGAATGTACTCCTGACTGCTTCCGAGGGAGAGCTTCGTGTCTCTATCTAGCTCAGCCAAGGAAGGAGCGCGAAAGGGGCAGGGGGGGATGGTCAATTGCTTCCACCGGGCGTCGAGGATTTCTCGGAGACCAGCACATGACTTCAGTGCTGTTTCTGATAGCCAGTCGGTAGTAGAGGAACCAAGCTTGGTTAGACGTCGGAATATCTTGGATGACATGAGATGGAGCAGATCACTCGACATTTTGGCATTGTCTTTGTCACCTGCAAGCGAACACAAGAAGTAAAGGACGAATCGTTTGTATGAGGCACGCCCAAGAGAAGACCGACCCAGAAATGTCTGAATTGCGACTCTGATAAGAAGCCAAAGAGACGAGCGACGCCAGTTGCCTTGCATTTGGCAACCCGGAGGCCATTGACCGACATTGTCCCGGACACGTTTGGTGATCCCCATAACATCAACAGCTCTGCCAATGCCCCGTAAGATACCAGTGAGTAATACAGTGATGAATTGTGGTTCAGGGAGAGGACGAGCAAAGTCTTTGACATCGGCAGTGGGGAGAGAGAGAAAACGGGCGAGCTCAGATCGAAAGTCCTCATCTTCGAATACCTCGTTCGGTATCTCGACGGCAGACCAGGGATACGAGCATATCAGAGATCCTGGACTTTTTTCAACAGCATCTCTGCTGGGGGACACCTGGAATGCTTCGCAAAGCGTGCTGGTCACCCGCTTGGTCAGGACAATTGCGGCGTTTTCAGGGCGAACGAAAAAAGTAAGAAAATCTAAGATGATCGTCAGCATCGGTCTACAGAACCGCTGTGAGCCTACCTCCTGTTTGCATTCCACGTAGCTGGGAGAGGACACAGTCCTTATCGAGGCGTTCAGAGCGAGCAGAGGCGAGCAGGTTGTCTAGCATCCTTGTGATACGATCCCATTGAGCCTCTTCGAAAGTTCCAGAGAGATGTGGGGCATAGGCATGGGCGGCGGCGGATACTGCGCGACCTAGGGAATGGTCGTTCTCAAGGGTACAGTCTTCTTCAGGGAGTTGGACGGGAAGAAATACATGGGTGATAGCATATTTGAACGAGTTGGTGATATGGACAAACGACGGTGAGTGCGTCGTTCCGAGATGGGGGTCGTTGGACATGGCGGTACTTATGTGCTTGACCAGGGCAGCAGGCAAACCGACGACTCACGAGCGAAACTAGACCAAAGTCATGACGTAATTATATTTGAGCTCACACCTGGGCAAGACCTTCGCTGCAGAGACTTCGTTTACATGTGGCGTTCTCGCATCCCCCTCACCTCAACTACCATCTCCTCCTTTCGCCGCTTTATCGTTGTAAGTTATTTCGTTCCCGCACTTCCGACCTCACTTGGGGTTCCAGTACCGTCATCGCAGCTGGTTCGTCTGCCCCAGGGGTGAACCGTTGGCTCGTATCGAACCTATGACCACTGCGTTCGCAATTCTTTGATCCGTCAACTACCCCATCCTCCCAACTCTATGTCAAGGCTCAATGTGGTCGCGGAGTTCCACGCGTCCTCGTAGGTCTCGCTTCAGAAGATACGGGACGCGTCCACTAATGTCTTTCCCTTGTTGTTTGCCGTGCAACACGCGACCAAATTGGTAGGTACCGCCATCGACTGATCCACTTGACGCGCCAGTCGGACTAGTCATATTTGTCCCCATGGAGATTGGGACCGAGTCGGTGAAAGAGGGGTCGGCAATGAGATTTCTTAGTTCCTTCGACACTGCTATACTCATTATTATTTGCCCGTGTCCTCCTCCCCTAAGACTTATATTCGACGTGTTTTGCACTAGGAAGAGGAGTACAAGACCACGACCAATAGGGAATGTGCCATTGCTTGTTCCCCGCGGCGCGCCCTGTCGGCAGAATGATCACTTCCATCGCGAAACTTGTCCAGTATTTGGTTCCACTGTTCCGACAAGTCTACCTGATATTCGGTATGGTAGGCGACTTTATTGGCTTCCTCGGGCATGGGCATATGTACGTCGCCACGAAGAGGAACGACGGCGAAGAGATTGATAAAGGCCTGTCCACCCTTTCAATGATTAATGAATGAGACATTCCTTCTAGGTCTATGAAACGACGAGGTCCGCCGTTCGCGATCTTGCCTACCGGAGGTTGCATGAAGTGGCAGCTACGTCCAAGAATTTCTTGCTCGCTGTACCCCATTAGATGGCAGAACGAGGGAGAAGCGTATACAGCGGGACAGTCATGACGTCTCACGTCCGCGATGACAAACGACACAACATCTCCACTGGACCAAGTTGAATGGTGGGAGACAGAACGTCGAAGCCCGAAGTGAAGTACACTAGGAGGCCAGCCGTGAATGGGACAGCATGAGAGAGGGAGGGAGCAGAGGACGGAGCAAGTAGATCAGCCGGGCGTACGAAACTGCATTGGACGAGTCTGAGGATGAAAGATAAGAAGCGAATTCATGGGTACTTTCGAGTGATGGGGGTGATTCCGGAAGGGACTGCAGCCAAGGATCTACGGGGGAGAAAGACAGGAAGGAAAGGTAGGGAGGTGTTGCGACCCGCTGGGGAAAAACATGGGGTATGGAGTGGTGCTGGCGCTGCCAAGAGATGCTGCGCCCATCTATAATACCAGGAGTAGGATAAGAACACCTCTATAATAAAGAAAGTGGGGCACGCACGACACAACGTAGGCGAACCAAGACGATGTAAAAGAGTCTGGATTGCTATCCAGAAGGCCCACTGGGAGTTCTGCACCAATGGCACGGCCCATTGAGTATGAATTGTGGCTGGACCACGTGAAGGTGGTGTTGCGTCGTCGTAATTTGCATGCCCCAGTCTCGATGGTAGTAGTTATGTTGGCAACGCTGTCATCAGCGCGAAGATGTTGCTCGACCGTCGTGGTCATCGCGCGGCACCGGCATTCTCCGTGAGCGGGTGTTTATGTAACGTTTAGCCCCCAGAGGCCGTCGCCGTCCTCCGTCTCACCCAGCAGTTTCCTCGTCCTCCACTCGCGTTCCTGGCAACTTCGTCGTCACCCTTGTCACCATCCCGGTACCTATCCGTTCATCCAACCTGGGCCCGTACATCCGACGTGCTTACCCTTTGGCACGCGCTCCTTCCCCACTCAGTCGAATTCGCCAGATAGCAGCATCTCCCGCTAGCGCGTCCCTCTCCAAACCCAAGAATGTCTGGTCGACGTGGCGTGGTTCACGTTTACCAAGCATGGCATGGGTCGTCAAGAACATCGACCCTTCCTTCGGTCGAGGAGCTACAGGCGCCGGCGTGACTCTACCGACGACCTTGGTGATCCGAGGCGTCCAAGCACCCAGACCCCTTGTCGTCACGGATTCGTCCACCGCCCGCTCGATCCATGTCCTTCCGACTCACGTCCTGGCAGGCCGATGAAAACCGCCCCACGAAGCATGGCATGACGGGCCCACGTGCTGAACTCGGACATCGTACGTTGCCGCCCGAGAGGGCACTGCTCCAAGAAGGCGGAGTCCTGACGTCTGTGGGCCGCTACCCAACTTTGGAGTCGCAACTCGACCAGTACGCACGCATCGATGACAAGGGTGAGCACATCTGCAGCACCGTTCCTCGACGACGGGGGCCACGAGGCGAGGCCTGATGTGGCACGGGTGTCGTAGACCAGCAGGAGCACGAGCAGTACTATTAATGGCCGTCCGAGACGATCGTTTATTTGGTACCGTAGGTTCTAGTAGACAAGAGAGTAGCGTGAATTCATTCCCTTTGTCTTTCTTCCTGGGTAGGCGTGAAACGACTGGAAAGAGAGCTGGTGCGCTCGATCGAATGGCACTCAGACAAGCCAGCCAGCCGTGCTCACTTCCCTGAGACCGAGACGAAGCCCGTCAGAGCAGCATCGGCGACTCGACGTCGTCCCGTGCGGCGAATCCTGATCGAAATTCAGCATGACCCTTCGTACGCTACCTTGGCAGCAAGCAGCCTGATGACGTGCCTGAAGAGCGAACGTGATTTTTCCAAGCACGCAAAGCGGTTCTTGCACCGTCGTCAGGGTGAACAGCAGTCGCATTCCGCTCAGCGAGTTTCCCAGTAGCCAACTCGTAAGTTGGGCGTTTTCGAGCTGAACCGACGATTTGCTTCAATGTCGGCATAGTTGGAACTGAGGCTGAACATGATGGGAGGCCCTGAGCCACGGTACGTGGAGCTCGAGAACTGGGATAATCGGGGTATGGGGTGAAGGGGTCTGGTAGTAGGATGACAGAAACAATGGCAGGCTGGTGCTATGCAATCACGATGAAGATGACTCAGAGAGTCAGAAAAGGCGAAACGTAGATCTCTATGATCCGGAAGAAACGGTCCGATCCACTCCGTGAAACCGACAAGGGTCCGAGTTTGAAAGCCATCAGCTTCGTTTTCCACGCGGGGAGCCTGTTGAACTGATCGTATAATTCGAGGCGAGATTTAACGACGCCTTGACTTGACCAAGTCTGGCGAATGTGCGACGTCGCTGACTGGCAGAATACAGCGATCTTCGTCGGGAGCCAACTGTTGAAACCGCCCGAGTTTTCCCAGTCCATGCGAGAATGCTCGTGTCTCCAGAACTCTGGAAGTGACCGAGCCAGCAAGCGTCCAAGTGCTCTGTCCCCCTCCCTATACCCGATGGACATCGACAGAGAAGATATTGGAAAATTGTCGACTGGCTTCGTGCCATCGAGGCTCGTGCCGAGATCCCAGTGGCCTCCTCCATCTCCGCGATGATCTCTGGCGACTCCTCGTAGAGTGGGATGTCGGGGTTCTTGTACGGGGTCCAGTCCAGTCCTTGTTATGAAACTGAACCACCTTGGATGCGCGGTATCCCTGGAACGTCTACGCGCGACTGTTCCAGGCGCAAACAGACACCGCAAGGGGACATCACAGAGTAGAATGACTGAAGGGGTCCCTGTTACGACTGGGATATGGAGACATGGGCCTCCCGATGGAAGCATTCGAAGCATTCGCGACGTGTATTACGTCATCAAGCGAGGCCAAGTCGGACCCCTGGATGCGGGTATTATTGATGTGGATGGTCCTAAGTAGGAGAGACTTACTCATGAAAAAGATTAGTCGTTATTCAAACGACGATGCTTGCCCGTGTCAATGGAAAAAAAAATAGCCAAAATGGGGGTTTTGGTGCGTGAAACGCTTCAATTCGGATGGCAGCTTTCGTCTCTGTTGGCTTGACATACCAATGGGAACGTCCTGCGAGTGCCAACCTATGAGTAACAGAGGGAGTACAAAGTCGTATCACTCACCGTGCATCTCTGCGTCCAAGACTCCAACATTTTCGAAAGCGTCTCTCCGAGTGCTACTTCAGATTCACCATAGTAGCCCGCGCCACGCAAGGCTGCATATTTCCTCTCGTGTCCAAGTGGCAGAGGGATCCAGCGAGATTATCTGGGTGCACGCCGTGCCACGCTTGAAAAGCAAGTCTTGGAGAGGTCGAGGGACGGAACTGAAATCGAAATCTATCAATGAATTGTCGCACGTGGTACATGTGTGGACGCACACATGTTCCATTCCGCTTGCTCATCTGTCTCTTGAGAGTTTTTTTTGTTCCATTTCTAGACGTTCGCACATGGCCTGATAAATAGCAAACATTGGAACGATAAACTTGAGATCAGGCGCGTCAGACCCACTGAGACATATGTGACCCTCACATCGACAGCGCAATCCACAATATCTTTCCATGGACTGCGCAACCACTCCTTCAAAAGCGACGCCTGAAATATTGGTCCATCGACATCGGGAGTCGCGCTTGGCATCGTGTCACTTGCGGAGGTGGTGAGATATTGTAGCGCGAAACTGATCAAAACCGTTGGATGCCAGTGCAAGCCATTCGAGTGGATGAAAAAGGACATGAGCTCACTGGAAACCCACTTGACAGCGGCCCCGGACGTGTACACCTCCGTTTCAAAGGTACGCGCCAGCTCGAGAGAAGCGCATGCGATCAAACGGCCCGCAGAAGAGAGGGCTTCGTAGACTGACGAATCATAACGCCAAAGGACCTGTACCTGTTGAAACGTGAGGGGAAACACTTAGTGCAAAGTACGGTCGACGTGCCTGATTCATATAAAGCTTGGAGACCAAGGAATTCACGGCAGCGAGGAAATCTACATGGATGACAGACTACCGACGTAAGGAGTTGAAAGACATCTGCGTTAGAAAGAGACGTACTTTGACGAGGAGCGTGACGACGTGATCAGAATGAAAGCGCTTGATTGCAATGTCGCAGGAACGATGAGCCTTATGCTTGCTACGCTCTCCGACATGGGCGATACTCTCTGCGTCGTACTCATCCGACGACGGATGGTTGAATGTCGGTTGGCTTTTTTAAACCAGTGAAAGTCAGCACAAGCAAGGGAATATTGAACCGGGCACACCTTTTCCGCGTCGAAGAGCCCGAGAGGCATGTACATGATAATTTTGAATCGGAGAAGTGGCTATCGCTGTGACCAACAGCGTCTCCGCAGAGTCGAACTGACCATGCTGCTACGGTAGGCTTGATCAGGATTGCAGGATATTGCAGGGGATGTAGGCGCAACAGCAGGATCGACCTTTGTGCGAGCGATGTTTAGGTACGCCACGAGGCCACACGCAATGCTCACAATGATGCGCCATCGTTCAACGGCAAATGAGAGGTCGTTAGGCGAGATTACAGTAGAAGCCATCCTGAACCTGTCCCAGAACGTGACGGTATCTTTCGCAGTGTGCGCAATGAATTGACCATGTTTGGGTAGCGAGATGCAGGCGAAGACGTTGGTGTCTGGAATCTGCCAGTCGGAGACGCGCCAACTTGTTTTTGATCGTTTGTGTCGATACGGCAAAGAGATGGGAGATCAATACCCGTGTTATACCACGAGACAGAACCAACAAGCAACGAACAAGAGTGTCCATATGTGGTAACTTTATTCCACGGGAGGACATCCTCTCCCTCCACCCCGACGACGATCAAGACTCGACCGGTGAGGTCTGGGGGCACAAAGGTCGGTGTGCTCGTCGTCGTCCTCGTCGCCCGCTGACGCCGTCGTAGCAATCGCGTACGCGCGTGCCCCGCCGTCGTTCCAGGCCCGCTACTTCTCTTTTCGCCCTGCGCCCATCACCTCCTTAACGCCATACTCGTCCACCCCCTCCCCCGCTCCCGTACAGTCCGCCGTCTCCCTCAGCCTCACTTTCGATTATGCTCACAACTCCTGCTTCCCTTCGCCCTACCGTTCCTCGTCGCCGTCCTCCGCCTCACCTAGCAAACAACCCCGGCCCTCTTCTCCAACGAGCTCGAGTATCTCTACACGGGAAAAGGTCAGGGGGACTGACGCCTCCGAAGCACCCGACGGCGACGCCGAGGAAAGCCGCACAAAGACCTCGTCTACATGTGGCATTCTCCGACATCCGTATCTCCCTCACTGGCACCTTCTCCACGTCCAATCCCGAGCATACGCCGCCATCTTCTCTTCCCACCGCTTTATCCCCACCCCCCCGCCCCCCGTACTTCCGAGCTCAGCTGCCGTTGCAGCTGGTTCGTCCGCCCCCGGCGAACCGTTCACAGTCACCCTCCCCTCGCCACCGTTCACCCCTGCGTCCCTCCACTTCACCTTGGGTTACATCTACACCGGCACTCTTGTTTTCTCCCATCGAACCTATGACCTCGACACCGCGTTTGCGATCCTTCGATTCGCCAACTACCTCACCTCCAGCTTTCCGCCGAGACCCAAGCCCGCGTCGTGTACGAGATGTTGCACGGTCTCTATCACGCCTTCCTCGAGTTCGACGAGTACGAGCGTATCACCAACGCTAAGTGGGGAACCGGTGGGTGCCGTTGCCGCCAATGTGCACGCAGTCCCACGCGTCCTCGTATGTCTTTCGGGGAAGGTTGGTGCAACTCCGACTTTGCCAACCTTCCTCAGAAGATACGGGACAGCGTCGTCAAGGGCGTTGGCAAGCGGACTACCCCCGCCAACGTGTTCCCCCTCTTGTTCGCTGCTCAACATGCGACCAAGAAGTTGGGTCCCGCAATCGACGCATTGGCGGACGTCACGAGGGAGATGGTTCAGACGGCACAAAAGGGGATAGACGAATGTCTGGTAAAGGAGAGCGAAGTCTGCTTCGAGCAGCCAGAATGGGTCGAGATGTTGGAGGGCGACGGGGCAGATGGAGAGCGGGTCGGCTGGGTCATGGGTGCCCTCGAGAGGGGCGCGGGTGAACGTTATGCACCCACCGTTTATCAGGCACGTCCGCCGATATTACTGAACTCGCGAATTTTGATTGACATCGGTTTTCTACCAGACACTCGTGTCCAACGTATTGCTTCGCCCACACGCTACGGAATCAGATGCGACGATGCTCTCCCAGACGTCTCCGGTCCGTACACAAGTAGAAGACGCCCGAGTGGATCTAGTGCGGTGGATTAGGAAACGGTGGATGGGGATACGCCAGGAAGGTGGCTTCGATGCGCTTGAAGGATGGTCGATCAAAGAGATCTCCCAAGGTGGGTCCCGTCCCGATACTTGTCTGCTCGCTCCATTCATTCATCATTCCTCTAGAGATTGAAGTTCCTGTGGAGGACCTGCTGTCCCCCGCACCCCATCACACCCTCCGAAATGCTCATTTATCTCGCGCTCTCCGACCATCCTTGATCCGTGGGGCCGGCGACACAGACTCGGATACAATCTCGGTGCACTCTCTACGCGCTTCGGTCTTGTCGCGTGCCATTCCCGGTTCAAAGTCCCATGGCCAGGGCAGAGATGGTAACCTTGCGAGTTCAGGGAGTTCGATACGCAGTGTTGCTCGGAGCACGGCTACTCTCGCACCATCTGGTTCTCCCAGGATGCGCAACCACAGTACGGTGTCTCGGGCGAATGAAAGACCCGACTCGAAACTCACCCCGGACACGGCGAGCGTCTCAAGCATACGAACGTGTGGGACGGAGAAGGCACGTGCTCACGGCCATCATCGAAGGATGCTGTCGACGACCACGACCTCGGGACGTTCGACGGATGATCGTGAATCGCTCTCAAGCGAAAAGGATGGGGATGGGGAGGGAGATGAAGACCGTGATGGTGCCTCAACGCCAACGCCCTCGGTCACCAGCACCACCCCAAACGGACGGCCCACCCTATCGAAAATCATCACTAACAGTACAGCATCTATGCGGTCCGTATCTATCAAACATCCCACGCATTCTACCCGTTCCCGACATCCTACCGTGCGTTCCACGCATCACTCGTCCCATCACGCCACGAACGGTCTGTCCAACCTACGTATACCACCTTCCAATGGCCGTCCAAATTCGACCCTCTCTTCTGCGAGGTCAGATACCACCTTTCGGACTGCACAATCGGAACTCGTTACGCCAACGTCGGCTGGCTCGAACGGCGCGCGGTCCCGCAAAACGTCAGGCGGATCCACTCTTTCGACTGTCAGCACGCGCACAGTCGGCACGACGGCCAAAAAGGGCCTTCCGTACAATGTAGCCGGACAAGGACCAGGAGGGTCTTCCCGAACACGGGTCGCGTCTGGTGTCTCTATCGCGTCAACACGAACTCCCGCACGACATCCAGACAAGGATGCCGCCAAGATCAGCCCTGCGCAGGCCATCAAGCGATTGCCATCCGCAGGTCGCACGACACCCGTCGTACAGAAACGATCGCTTGGCAGGAACGTTGCCGAAAAGAATGGCAGCCAGAAGTCCTCACCCGCGCCCTCGCCGCGCATCAGTCGCGTGGAGATCGGGAAGGAGCGCGCGCCCCCTGCCAACAAGGACAAGGAAAACACGCCCGCAGTCTCACCCGTCGACTTGGCGGCGGATGACGACGACACGGAGACCAACTTCCACACCGTGTTCACGGCGCCCGAGGCCCCGGAGCAGACAGACCCCATCGTCACGCCTCCCCCCGAAGACGAACCGGCATCCGACGAGACGCTCGCCGGGCGCGATAGCTCGGACACGATTACTGCTTCCACGCGCACGCCTGACAAGTCGTCGCCCGAGCGGACGCTGACCGAGTCGACCCTTGCCTCGTCCGTCCCACCAGGCGCGACACTCGACATTGGTATCCCGTGCATCGTCGCGTCCAAACGCAAACGGTTCCGTGCGTTGGCGCGCTACATCGGGGAAGTCTTTGGCGAGACTGGGCCCTGGGTAGGCGTCGAGGTCCCCTTCGACGCATGGGTCGGAGACGTGAGCGACGGCCGGGCGTGGTGCGACGGGTCGTGGTGCGGCGTACGCTACTTTGACATCGGGGGAAACGGGTCCGAGTGGGAGTTTACGGGGGAGGACTCGCGGGCGCCAAGGCGACGCAAGGCTGAGTGGAGCACTGCCGTTGGAGGGACGGTGAAGTCGGCGGGAACGAAACGCGAGGGGGAGCAGTTGTATGTGGCGGACCGGACGAAGCGGATGCGGAGCGCGTCACCCGTCGCGAGCGACTTGTCCACGTCCGAGTCGATGGGGTTGTTCGTGCGGCCGCAGCAGGTGCTGTATGTCGTGGACGCCGTCGGGGCGGACCTCTGATTCCCCGCTCCTCGCTCGTATGTGTTTCTCTTGTTGACGACCGACACGCCCACCCTCTGTTTTTCTCTCTCTCTGCTCTGGATCTCTAGCATGACTCGGCGACTACATCATCACCTCTCCCACGTCCGCGGAACTAATCTCTCGTACGACAAACCAGACATTCGTAATCCCATTTGACCCATGCGCTATTTCTTTCGATCGCTGTCACTTGTTTACGCTGTTCTCTTTCGTGCCCACGCGCGCGCGTGTCTTGCTTCGTGTCGACCATACATGTTTCACAGGATACCACACTCCTTGTTTCCAATGCTTTCTCTCTTTCTCTGCCCGTTTCTCCGCGTGCTCGACCTAACGGTGCTAGACGAGGTTTCAATGTTTTTTCTCTCCGTCGAAACGAGTATCACGTTTCCCGCTTGTTCGATCACCTCTGCGTGTACCCGACGCTCGTTTTCCATGCTTGTCTCTTTTTCGTCGCTGCGCGTTATCAGAGACGTTGTGATCCTTTCTCGTTTCCTTTACTTTTCTCTCCATTTCAAACACCTTTATATACCTGCGATCGTATGTCTCAGCACATGCCATCGGAGCTGCGAAATATAAACAACGGAAAAACTGACTCGTTTCGTAGTGTGAGACACGTTCCAAAGGCATCAAATATTGTAGATTTGTCTTCCAGTTTCTCTCCTGTCCTCGGCGCGATCGTTTTCAGCACCACTAAATCGTCCTGGGTTTAGTCGCTTCATACGCTGATCATCACAGTCCCTGGATCTCCACTGTCCGCCTTTCTAATAGCCTGAGTGCCCCTGCGCTCAGGGATGAGGGATCTCAAGACAACGATCTTCCCCGCTGGCCCGGGATGTGCACTATTAGGCGATGCGAGTCGAGATACTACCAGGCCTGGCTCGGAGTCGTACTAGTACTGCCTGGGATCTACGGTGGACACGACTTTGAGACTGTCTTTGCGTTTCTGTGTATATGCCAGGGTCGAGCAACGGTGAACTCGCCGTCGAGCATGCTGTTCGCTGGCTCCTCATATGACCGTCGTTTGTACTTTGCAGAGAAGAACTGGTCGTAGTGGCAATAAGGTGACACTTTCAGTAATTTGGATTCATCTACCAACAGAACATGCCATTCAAATCTGATCGCATGACGCGAAACCCTGATGCTCTCTCATCGCGGCTTTCCGCCCTTGATACTCAAATGTTTGAGATACGAAGTCAGGTTAGGCAACTTCAACTTGGGCGCGGCCGAAACGGTAGCTTCACCGGCTTCATCCTGATGCGTTTGCGGCGCTATCAATCGCAATGATTCGAGCCAAAACACTGGATGCGCACCGTGGCATTTATCGTGGCAGATATAGATACCTGGGAAGCATTGCGTGCCTGGTTGCACGCTAACAAACGTACTGCGTTCGCTGCCTGTTCATGTGAAGACCCTTTGACGTCACTGAAAGCATTCCTGTCGGTAAGACAAGGCTCTGCAGATTTGGCACGACCTATGTGCTGTAAAGAAGGGTAAATAACGGCGCCAATCGCCGAAAGTACTGAACGAACCAAACCGGCTGGCTGCATGATTGCTCGCTAAAGCGTTTTGTCAGACACATGCTGTATCGCGCTTCGCTCGCCAGAAAAAATTACTCACTCCGCGCTGCGCTATAGTATGTGGCAAACATTCGAAAAGCTGATAGGGCATTTGTGAAGCTTGGCTGCTGTTTGCTTTTCCGAGTCTGCTCTGATGCCGTGCAGGGACTCCCTTAGACGGAGCAAGAGCGTCCGCGCAGTCGTCTGAGTGCAAAGCTTCAGGGAGCGGGGAGACGGAGACGGAGACAGTGGGTAAAGGTGTAATTTGCAGCGAGCGTGGTTGCGTTACTTTGACTTCACGCTGGGAACGATGCGCGAGCGGGGATTTGACCAACGTCAGCACAAAAACAACAGGACATTCCAACGACCACGGACCCCATGCTGAAGAGACTTGCGTGCTGGAATACTGGACGCCAACTTGACCTTGTGATATAGTGAGAACCAGTGTCGAGAAAGGAAGCGTTAAACCACCACCTCGAGAAAATCGACGTCTCTGGCCTCGCGCTGGGTCTCTAACTCAGGAGGGCTCAGTGTCATGGAATGTTCCTTGGAAATAAAAAGTAAAACTAGCTCTTCCGGTGACGAGCTGAGGAATACATACCAAAGACAAGTTCAGCGCTTCACGGACCTTCGAGGTCGAAGGTTGCTTATCTGGTATATATTCACTGCCGACCAGTGTGGGTCCCTCGAAGTCTTTCTCCGTAAGCAAGTGCCCTTGAACAATTTTTCTCATGTGCGTGTGTGCGAATGGTCGCCCTCTCCCCCGAATTGCAAGTAGTGCTTCCACGAGGGGTAGTGGCACACCAGAGAACGTCATTTCCTTGACACGCCGGACATTAGATGGATTCCGCCAAGTTTCTTCGCCTCTCTTCGCCTCCTGTATGCCGCCGAGACGACATAAGAAGAGATACAAGTCATAGTTTCGAAGATACAACTGCCCAGCGAACACGTTCAGTTGGTCAATCAGATCCCATGGTGGGGACCAGTCGGAGGGGAGAGGAGGTATGGAATAGAGTCGAAGATCGTCCGATGGTTTCATGTACTGGGACGTGCGGGGTACATACAGATGAAGATGGACATGTTCGCTTTTCCTGATGTCTGGCATCAAACAGTTGGCTTCGAATGGACTCAGCAGAACAAGTACTTGATCGTGATCTCTTTTTCCAGAGAGGATCCACTGGACTGGTCTGAGGTATTGATTCGGAGTCCCTTCAGTGGACTCATGCTTAACGGTCTTGCTGAAGTCCACGGTAGCCAAGATAGATGAGCCCGAGACATCTGCACTGAGAGTAGCTGCTGAACCTTTTCTGGTTATTGTGAAGACAGGAAGGAAAGCACCTCCAGAGTGCGGTGAAGGGAGGACGCCATTCTTGACGAAGGTGATGACATCTGGGTGAAGATGATGTTTCTCCGCTTCTGCAGGCGGGGGGAGCTCCACCTCTCGTTCACGCTCTCGCTCGCGGTCGACCTCCCGCTCTTGTTCTTCGTCGATGCGTCTGCGTGGAAGCGATAGGATCCCGATGTTCTTGCAACGTTCGAGAATTCCAGGATCCAAAGTCGACCAATCACCATTGGCATTTTCTGTATCACATGGTGCATAAAGATCAGCCAGCGATTTGCAGTTTGGCTCGCGCCATGTCTCCGACAGCTGCTCTGTTGCCAGCTCGTCCTTGCAAAATTGCCGCCAAGCATTGTGCCTCTTTTTATGATCCATGCCTTGTTTCGCCCAGTACGGAGCCCGCTGTTCAATATCCCTCCATGTGTCGTGTATTGCCAAAGACAGGATGTCGACGGTTGTGATTGGAGCGCTCGAATCTTTTTTCATGGAGCGAATACTCTGGTCAATACCAGGCGGCGCGAAAAACATGACCGAGTGACCGTGGCCAAGCTTCCGCATCCTCATGCAGCCTGACGCGACAAACGGTTATATGTAGATTAACTCGGAATAGTGCCAAAACGAACCTTGCACCAAGGCGTCTTTCGTTACCTTGGGACCCAGCGTAACAGCCGCTCGTGAGCCAACAGGGAATTTGAGGTCTGTGCCTCTTGTGTGCGCATGATCTAGATAGACGACGCAACGACCTAGCTGTTGAGCAAGCGGGGACGAGGACAGTGGTTGGCTGGTGCCGTTCCGCCCAAGTACTTTCAGTTCATTATTCTCATCGAAATAGATGGCCCCAGTGACAGCGCGAGCGATATTGAGCCATCCCTTCGCCACCTGAAGGTTGGAATAATCGAGAATCCGAGCTCCAACGTCCAGCAAAACCCGAATTTCTGGTCGCTGTGTCGTTACCAGTTGGAGGAATTCGAGCGTAGTTTGCCGTTCGCCACTGTGGTGAGTGGCAAGGTAGAAGTCGTTTTCAGGCTGAAGAAGATATGCGAGAACCTTGGCATTGGTCCCTCGCTGATGGTCGAGGTCGTGCTGAACGATAGACATTGGTAGCAGCCATCGCCCGTCGTTTGTTCCTGAAAAGCCTGTTACTTCATTCAGCGACCGGCCTTCACGATAGGCATGACAAGCGGTTTGCTCACCAGTTATAAACTTTTCTCGCTTCTCCGCCAAATCCCAACATGATCCGGAGAGTTTCCAAGGAAATTCTTTCGCTTCCTTCGGAAACACGATCCGGGAAAGGTAAAAATCAATGGTCGCTTGATTCCGAGAGAAAAGCGGGAATGTAACATTGTCCCATAGCTCTGACGACTTGAGGTTAATGCCTCTGAGTTCCCGTAGCGAATCAGGCAGTGATTTCTCATTACAGTCTTTGGTCCAAACTGCGTATTCCGTGTATGGGTCATCTTGGTCTAGCAGAACTTCGAAAGCAACTCTCAGTTGCTCCTTATCGAGGCCGGCATAGTAGTAAGACAGGCAAGTTAAAATGACGGTGAGATCTGGATGACCGAACTGTGTATTTGTGGCTGGCACGTCTTTAGCACGATACGGAACAGCGAGCATCGTCTCTGTTCGCCCTGGACGACCACGAGAGTCTCGTCGCCGTTCCAATTTCCCATAGTCGACTCGCCACCTGCGCTCCATGAGAGCAAACAAAAGGATATTGGAGGCTAGCAGTCCACGGAGGAGTAGAAGGCCGTTCCATAAGAAATTCTGATCAAAATGCGTAGCATACTCCTTCATGCTCTTCACCGTGCCTGGAAGTTGCACAGCATCTATGTCAGATATAAAGCTCCGGATAGCATCGCGTAACTCTGGAGAAGCATGGTGAAACTTGAAATTTGGTAGCCGACCAGCCATGACGTCCTGTATGATCATTGATATTAGTTGTCGACCGAGGTCTGAGACCGGGATGATGCGAAAGTATGGAAACGATCCGGGCGGGCCTTCATCGAACTCGATAGATGTCGGATGGTGTCTCGAAAGTGTATAAGCATGTTCTTTCAGAAGCCGGAGGATCTGCTGAGTGATTGTCCATCTATCTGGGTATCCGTCTATATGCTGCGCGGAGCCGATCGTATAGATGAGCTGGAAGCGCGAGTGAAGGATTTCGTCGCTCTCGTCTAAGATGTCTCGAGCTTGCGAATCGATCAATTTCTGAAGGCTCGCCCACTTCTGCGCATTCTCAACATCTTCTATGCTCTTATGACCATGGACAGTTGGCGACGTAGTCACGGCCCTGTCGGCTGGTGACTGCGGTGACATGAGTCAACGATTAGTTGTATACTGCCCTCTGTACGCACCAATTCAAGTGGAAAACCTGTCGTGATGCACTCGTAAATCGCTTTCTGGGACTTGGCAGGCGGGTCTGTGGCAAAAATGCTCCGAGAGATTTGTTGCTCTACGCACTTCAACTTGATTGATACCACATGCTCTGGCTGGACAAGCAAAGCTCCACGTTTGGCGATGCATTGAGACATGATCTTCTGGAGGTCGTCGATATCAGGGGTGTCAACGTGCTCGGGAGTACGAGAAAAAGGCAGGTGATATATAGGCCTGTTAACAAGCCCGCCAAGGCGAGCAACCAGCAAATCAAACATCTGAACTGTCAACGCTTTCGGAACAATGATACGAACAAGCCGTTGACCATCGGCGAGAGCAGCAGCAATGATCGGGATGATGATGGATGATTTGCCCTCGCCCATGTTGACTTGCATCACAGTGTTCTGCCCAGATTGCGGAGACATCATTTCCATTGCGGTCTCCGCCTGGGCACGGCGAATGAGAAAGTTTCCTTGAACCTGGCACGAGCGAGGGTAACATGAAAATGAGAGATGAGCACTTCAAATCAAGTAGTGTAACAACGCACCTGGATCAACAGCCAATCTGGGTATTCTTCTGGATTCCATCCGTCGCACTGTTCGTTCGCGAGTTCCATCCCGAACTCCTCAAGACCATCCAAAGCAAACCGAAGCAATCTTCTGGCCCGCTGGAGCTCCAGGAAGAGTAAAGCAAATGACACTAGACATCGCTTCCACCGTCTAGGGACGTTAATAGTTGTGGTTGACGCGAGACATCGCAAGAGAACGTCCCCTGTAATTGCCGGCCAACAACCGAATTGATCGAGCACTCGTTCATGGTCGGTCGTCGGGCCAAGGGTCTGCTTCAGCCTGCTCAGAGCATCCATGTAGCTGCTATGACACCTCGCGCGGTGTTCCTCAAGTGCGCCTAAGTGATTCTTTCCAGCCACTTTGTAAGTCGGTCGACTCGATTCCCTGTGCCGGCTTGCACTGGACTCGATAAAAGCAAGGTATTCTTGTTGAAATGGGGAATTGGCCCGAAGAGTGGAGAACAACCGGTCGAGCCCCACAGGGTTGATATCCGATGTCTCGTTACCTCGGTGACTGTCAGTCTCCCGCGGCAGAGTAATACGGTCTGGGAGTTCTGGCGACAGGCGATGGGAAAGTAGCCGTTCGAGCGAGATTTGTGGCGATGAGGGCTGATTTGGTATGGACCATACAGGTGAGGTTTGGCGTAGACGTGGTACAAGCCCTCCTTCAAGTTGAAAGACATCTGTAAGACGTTCCTTGAGGGTCCAGTTTCGATGACAGCTAGAAAAGAGCTTCTGCAGGCTTGCCATTAAACCTGCGTTGTCGCAGTGCTCAGACTCGGAATCCAGTGAGATTGAAGGAGGAGTTTGACATGGCCATGCATCGAGCAGTTTTTTAACAGCTGCATCAACTTCCTCGTGCCAATACCACTCAGCCTCGCAAAAGTCGTGAAAACAAGCTTGCAAGACCTGTTTAGTAGGGCGGTATCCATCCGAAATCTTGCAGTCAGCAGGGATCGCTAGGTCGCCTGACTCGGAATGAGATTGAACTGGCAGAGTAAATGCAATGAGAATTGAAAGGAGAGAGGCCTGGTGTGACGGTGAATAGTAAACTATTGTTGCGAGTAAGAATAACAGGGAAATTCGTCGATGCGTCCCTTCTTTCCTTTCCAGTATGTTGTGCGTGTTCGTGATAAGTAACTGCACGAGATCAGGGTTCGTCATTCTTGACCCATCTCGCACCAAGCAAGAAGCAGCTTCTGTGTGTGTGTTAACACTGTTCAAAAGCTCTGCGCAGCGTGATATAGTTTCCATTTCCAGCAAGTCGCCACTGGTCCAGCGGTGAGCGACCTGAGATACTGCAGTAGCGACGATATCCTCGAGTTCCAGGTCTGATTTGGGAAGCCTATGGCATTGGATGCTCTTGCAGTCTTCCAATGGCACAGTTGGATCCTGTGGAAATAGATGTATAGCACGTTGCATAGCTCGTTGCCACGCAGGTTCTGCTGCTAGTAAATGACGCTGCCAATGTCCCGGGCCCGCCCAATAATAGCTCTTGTAAATATTGTCATGTGCGACGTAAATTTGAGGATACACGGGGGGACACCAAACACTGATGCCACTTAGTGCTTTGACATCTGGGAGGGCTTTGAGCATCATAAGTGACTGACAACCCACAGATCGAATGAGGGAAAGAGCCACTTGAGCCCCAGTTTTGCCTGTCAATGAATCAGGACAAGAGTGAGTGGTGATGGCATGCAGATATGCAAGAAAACGTGTGCTTGTCAAGCTGCCATTCCCGGTCAGGCAACCTAGTTCAGTATCCACACCATAGGTGTAATATTTAATGCCACTTGGTTGACGGAAAGCCTGATGGTCAAGACAGCCATATCCTTTAGGAGTGTGATATGGTATCAGAACACATCTGGGAATAGGTGCTGCTGGTGAGATGGTCCCCATAAGAGTTTTTGGCCGAAGAACAAGAAAGTTTTCTAGACCAACCAGTGTCCCAATAGTTTGGTTATCATCATACACCATATCCTTGAAGTCTCGAGACTCGAGTTCTTCTCTGTCATTGAGAAAAAAGGACAAGCCATATTCAGATAAGGCAACAGACAACTGCTGTGTTGATGCGGATTGCCTGACAGTGACTAAGAGCTGATGCTTGACTTGTTCCTGATGCTCGCATGACCACTTATCTCCGACATCCAAGAGACGTTGCAAACACTTGGAAATGAGTTCCGAGGTCAGACTTTGAATGTCTACCAGTGTCTCACGACCTCGGTATGCGCGATAATGACCAGATGCGCAATCAATCCTCCAATTGTCAGGAGATTGATCCCAAGGCTGTCCCTTAGGGCATATCTCAATGATTGATGTAGACAGATTCAACCAATGAATATGGTCGAACATGAGGGCGCCTGGAAGGTCGCCATCAAACTGAGCCCGAGGAATCAGCTCGAGTATTTCATCCGTCTGACAGCATACTGCTCGGATTATCAAATGGTCGTTTCGCAACGAAAATTGTACCTGCATAGAGTTGAGCCATTACAATCAAACCACATAGGGTTGGCAGATGGTCACCCTGTATTTCGATGTCATATCAACAGTCATGAAATCCAGATTGGAAGGCATGACAAAGAAGTATGCCTGGACAAAAATCATCAGGAATGGTCAGTTTTAGGAACAGTCCACACACATTCCCGAAGAGATCTTCATATGAACCATCTCTCGTCCACTGTGGCTGGCGACCGTATATTTGACCATCCACCCACAGTGCTGCATAGAAGACACCAATGTGCACCATCTGTGAGACTCCGTCCCTAGCTGCTTTTGTTTCACATGTAAGCCAGCTGTGGCTTGGATACTGAAATTGTTCCCATCTGCGTGGACCTGGCTTATAGCTTGCAAAAACCTGAGCAACTGCAAGATCAATACCATAGTCTGACGGATCAGAAAGCATCTCATCCACCAAGGTCTCCTCGAGAACAAGGTGAAGGCGGGCATTACGTTCGAAAAGCACTTCTAAAAGGCTATCCAGATCATCTGAAGCAATGAACATGAACAAGCCTCGAAGCACACTACCCCGAGACATTAGACATACCATGGTGTCCAGGAAACGCCTGTATGAAAGTACATGCCATGAGAGCGTCGACATCCTCCGCGGACTGGAAGTGCTTGTGGAGTGTGTAACGATCAACATCAAACGTGCTTCGGCAAGTGGCAGTCATACTGCGCACGAGGGTAGCACGTTCTTCGTTCGTGGGTGACATGGACAGGTCGTATGCTAGATCTTGCACCCATCCGAATGTCGTTCTGCGAATGTTCCGAAGTAGTACAGTGGCTCGCTCTGAGACATCTTCGCTCGGGCTTGAGGAGAGAACACGTGCCAACAACAAAGAAACAGTGCTCATTAACACTCCATCTACTGAACGAGTTCCAATACTCGTGAACATGCTTTCAAGTTCGTCTAGAAGGGCATCGCAAAAGGATGAGTCTTGAAGCTCTTGATGCCAGACCCACATCCCCATATTTAGGTCGAGCAATCCGACTTGAGACACCGCGCAGGACAGGAGGAAATGGATGTGGTGATGATGGAAGTTGAGAGTTCTACTATGCAGTGCCTGGAGAATGTTGAGCCATTGGAGTGAACCACCACTCCGCAATTGTCCAAACGCGATGAATTCATCGAGGGAGACATCCGCGGGGCATCTCGCTTGCGCAGCCAAGACGTCGTTGGAAGTGTGGGAGGTGGAATTCGCATATTCACCCCATGGACTCGGAA
>JBBPMC010000384.1:0-24288 GCA_038090115.1 Strobilomyces echinocephalus | reverse complement strand
CGTCGCGCTCAGCCGCCGCCGCCGCGCGACCAGTGCCCGCCGGGCCGTCACGGTGCCAGTGTGAGTTAACGGAGTCCCGGGCCGAGTCCGAGTTCCCGCATGATGCCCGCCTTAGGCTCCCGAGTGCGCGTCAGTTCAACTTGAAGTTCACCGAGTTTCGAGTCTGAGCCACAGGAAGCATACTACTACTAGGTAACCAAAAAACAAAAAGAAATCAAAATTTGTCAATAGTAGAGCCACCTAAAACCTTGGGTCAAACTCAGTTTCGTCTTCCTCCCCTTCATCGTCGTCACCGTCGTCATCATCACTGTTCTTGGCCCCATCTGCATCGCTATCCAAGTCGCCATCACTATCTTCCTTGTCATCAGGTATGTCATCTTCGTCGCCAAGTTCATCCAAGTCAGCGAGATCGCCAGCCAAGCTGGACTCGGAGTCAGAGCCAGAGTCGTCCAAGCCAATACCACTATTGGACGCCCCTTCCCGTTCATCTTGGTCCATTGGATCCATTGCAGTGTTGTCATCAGCACCATTATCAAATGCTGGCTTGTGAGGGTACTGAATTTCATGGCCAACTCCAATACCTGCAAACCGACAGAACATATCTCTGTCGGCAAAACTTCTCGACCAGTTTAATTCAGTCCCAAACACAAGATCAGAACACTCACACATTCACATAAAATGACGACCAATCATCAACCTCCATTGATGGTCGAGCAAGTGATGTGCCGTGCCTCAAGAGGTCAGTAGTGCGGCCATCAGCAAATGCAGGGATGAGGTGACAACCACGAAGGACGAGTGATGGATCAAGGAATCCAAATGCGCCATCATCAGTCTCGGGAATGAAGCCCACTTTCAGTAGACGGGCATGTTGGAACCCCCAGTGATAATCAGGTTCCACCCCTAGCCAACGAACCCACAATACCTCCATAGTTTGAGGTGAACGACACCGAGCATCAGGACCAACATGCAGCACGTCAATATGAAATGCTCGCAGAATACGTGCATACCAGAAAGGATGGGATGGCGGAGTATCCTCTCTTGAAAGCACCATGACGGTCGAGTTGTAACCAGGTCGCAGAACATCTTGTTCGCGGCGTACATCATACGATGTGTAGTTGACACGAAATATCTTCGACTCGACTATACGATTGAGGTTGTGGATGAAGCGCAGATCATTGCGCTCCCTTTCGCTGAAGTCGTGCTCGTCACCATCATAGTCATAACCGAGGAGTCGCGAAAGGATATGATCCTTGAGCTTTGGGACAAAGTTCTTGATTCAAAGTATCAGTTGAAGAACCCGTACTATTATCCCGAGGAAACTCGACCTTAATTGCGGGGTCACCTTGATGATCACGGAGAAAGTGTGCGAGGTTGATAACGTGTCCAGATCGTGACATGACATGGTGCCGCTCAGGTAACGCATCAACACCGCTCGGACAGAGGTCCAATCTAGTGAGCTCACAGCGGTCCTGATCTTCGAGCTGTCGTCGAATGAGTGTAAGGCGCCTCTCCTGTTTCGTAATCCCAGTAACAACATCTTTCTTGTTGGTATGCGCATAAAACTTCTTGATGAGGCGGTGTGCGAGTTCTCCCTGGGAGAGGAATTGACATGAGATCACATCCGCCGTGCTGCGGGAAAGACAAACCACTTGGGTTGTGTAGGAATCTGTGGTACCAAAGAGTTTTATGGTCCTCACATAATCTCCGAGAGCATGAAACTTGTACGTAAGGATGTTGAACGACTTTGGGCGTAATGTACTCTCAGATGGGTTGGCTTTTCGACTGGATGTCGAAGTAGAATCCGCCTGCCGTCGGCGTCGCGCAGCAGCCTCACTCGGGAGCTCTCGTGTTGTAAACGCAGTGCAGGTTTTATGCTGGAACCTGCGAATTTGGTCTGCCAGGTGTCTAAGCGCACGGTCCAGTTGACCAAGGGAGTCATCAGAGTGGAGTCGAAGCTTTGCAAGAGCATGCCATTCAGCAAGACGAAATAGCAATACTCTGATAATAACATCATGTTCAGGTGGGAAGAGACCCTCGAATGCCGGGATGGAGCACTGGACAAATCCACAATTAGCACACCTTCGCGACGAAGACGACACCTCGAGTCACCTGGAGTGTATCTTCGAAGTGTCTTGCAGCTCGCCATCTCATCTCTGCGACATTCTGGGGAAAGTGTCTCACACCATCCACTCCAAAAGGTGGCATCGCGAAATACCTGAGATTCATGAACAGAAAGTCTACATTACAGCTATGTGGGATCATACCTCTCGTTCAGTGTTAAGACATGGCGAGGATCAATTGCATGAAGAATCCTAACAAGGTGCTTGAAAATGGATTTGAAGATACCGAGCTCAAATTCATGCATGAGATCAACAACGAAAATAGGGAAGAGCTCGAAGCCCAGCGGCATGAGGGACTCAGCAAACGCATTCTTTAGGATGTCTGAGACACAGATTGGAATGGAGAAAATAGCGAACTTACAGACGTTGGTACAAACGAGCTGTCTTTAAGGAGTCGCTCGACAACAGCCCCTTTGATCGGTAAACCAAGATTATAGATGCAGCGTCGCGCAGCGTCAATCTTGCTGCGAAGATAAATTCGCGCATCTGAAAGCCGCGCCGAGAAGTCCGAGACAAAGCCTAACCGATCAAACTTTGATTTTGGGATCATGCATCTTGGACATGGGCAGGTGCCCTTGTCACGTATTGTAGCAAGAAGGATCCTGGAATGTTTATAAGTACTTTGGAGCCCAGACACGAGAACCGTACTTCTCTGGGTAATCAGCAGAGTACGTGAAGATGCGGGGAAAGACTTGGCGGGGTATGCCGTCGTGACACTTGATCACAATCCCGTCTCGATACGCATCAATGAACTCGTTGTCTAGGAGAATCTTCCAAATGGCATGAACCAATTCACGTCTGCAGTGTGCCAGTACATCAGCTTGACTCTTCTTGTTCGAGAAACTTGCAATAAAAGACGATAAAGACTCAGGAAGCTAAAAGAGCACAATAAGTGTGAAGTAAAATGAGCACATGAAAACCTGTATGCTTACCGAGGGTATGAAGGCAACCGGGTGGCAGGGCCCAGTGTTTGGTGAAGCACGTCTATACTTAGATTGGTTACCAAAGAACAAATAAACGGGCCAGGCCTTCGCGTGACCAAACTGGGCCAGCTGTGTAGCATCCGACCAAAACATGAGGCCAGCGATCACTCTCTCAAGTTTGCAGCCATCTGAACGTCTCTGCTTCTGAAGCTTGTCATGTTCGGCATTCCAAGCTTCGCTTGAGTAGAGTTCATCGTACAATCTTTGCTCCCTTCCCGTCACTGGAGACTTCCAAACCCGTTTGAAAGGCGTAAGGTGGAACCATTTGGATGCTGCCTCACAGAACACAGTACGAATGACACTGGTAAGGGAACGATACCTGAAGCCAGGGATTGAGAATGACTTCCCATTTCCCTGGGGACATTTGTCGCGCGTCGGAACATCAATAGTTACCGTCGTCGCCTGCCAGCCATCTTGGTTGACTGTGCCTTCTGTTGCAGCTTCCTCCGCCGCCGCATCCATGACTTTTGTTTGCGTATGTGCATTGAAGCCCTCGAGGTCGTCCATATTGAAGTCCTTGGCTTGAAGTGAATGGACTAGCCTATTTAGCTCGTTGTCGGATTTCTCGCTTGCTCCCGTCAGCTTCCAAGACATCAGGTACCATGTACTCATGTTTTTGAATGGCCAAGGTGGTGGCTTTCTTCTCGCCTCCGTGCTCATCGGACTGCTTCCAGGCTCAGAGCTGCACCCAGGTATCTCTGACAATTCATCCACAGAGAGGAACGAGTCAGGATCATATGAGGGGCGGTGGCGATATTCGCGTGCAATCCCGAAGGAGTCAAATGCAGTGCGGACAGAATCGAAGACGTGGAGGAGAACTCGACGGATCAGAGATGGACCTGCAGCCGCATCATTTGTTCCAGTTGTAGCTGGTGGGGGTGCTTCAGGTGTTCGGTCCTGATACCTAGTGGGAAGATGGCGAGTTCGAGTGGGGCGAGCAGAGCATTCACTTGCAAACGTGGGAGCAGGTGCTGCTGCTGCAGGGGAAGAGATCGAAGTCTCTTCTTCGCAAGAGCTGGCTGGATCAATCGTATGCGTGGGGAAAGCCTCTGGACTGAGATGCGATCCACCTGACGAACTTGAACTTGCTGTGACAGCCGGAGCTAAGGACCCGGAACTGGAAGATGACGAAGCCTACAATGTATAGCATTAGCGTGATCTTGGAGTCTCCGAGCCTGAGATCAAAGGCGATTTGCTCACCGTTGCTCGGGCGGCCATATCATGGTCAGAGAATAATTCCGAGTCATTTAATCTCACTCTCTTGGTTGGCGGCTCTAATGAGCATGCAGATTTGGGGAGATCATGAATGGGTCGTAGCCGTTCCTGACGTTGGCGAATAAATTGCTGATAGACGGGACAGTGCTTGCGATGTAATGTTCGTGCCTTGGACAATTCAAAAGAGCGGTCACATGGTGACCCGCATTGGAACTGAAACGAAGTTGACATGAAATAGAGAAAGAAAAATACTAGAAGTAAGGTCTTCATGGACACGATCAAGGCCGGGCACGGAGAAGAGAATAGACTCGGAATTACTATGCACTGGCCCCACTGGCAGTCTCAGGCTCGGTCAGAACAAGTAACTCCACTGCACGGCGATCGCCGATGTCTCCAAGTCGCCAACCTCGTTCATTATGCATTACCCCTCAGCGCCGTCGGTCGAATTTTTGGATTTCCGTCAATACTGCGAGTGCGCCACGGGGTCGCCATTCTCTTACCCGGCGCGCTTTTGTCGTCGCAGCTCTCCCCCTCGCCCCGGTCGCTGTTGTCTCTGACGGGCAGTGGGGCCGTCGGTGCCGGAAGATTCGCCATCTGGTTTGGACGTGCTGCCATCTTGACCGCGCCGCCCACAGTCGTTACGGTGGAGACGCCGGACGTGGCCGTCGGCGTGGTCGATCCAGGGAAGAGGTGAGTGGTGACGGCGACTAGGTTTAGTTCTCGAACGGGCGCCGATCGAAGTGCGCGTAGGCGTGGACGTTGCGGTTGATCGAAGATCTAATCTCTGGATAGGTGTTGATGTCGCGAGAACAAGGCCCGGGAGAACGTGGTCATTGGCGTGCTATAACAACAGTGATGATGCGCCATCGCTCCCACCCTCGCCCTTACTGCCCACCCTCGTCTCAACAACAAAGGCGACGACAACGCAACAGCGGTGACACGCCCTCACAGTCTGTCCCTCACCATCTCCCTCCTCTCGCAACAATAACCCAACAACTGTGATCCCTCGCCTCTCGGCCTCTCTCTCCGAACCTGTCTCAGGATAACAACGCAGTGACGACGGCGACACATCGCCCCCTCAATCGCCCTTGTCCTCACCTCGCAACGACAACGCGACGAGGCGATACGGCCTCTCCCTCTCCTCCTTCGTCCCTGAGTCGCCACTGCAACATCCCTTCGCCTTCGCCTCCCGCCCCTCCACCCCCGTCTTGTGATGAAGACGCGACATGCCCTCGCCCTCGCCCTCGCCCTCGCCACCACTATCGCCCTGCCGCCTTTGTACCCATGGTGCGCACACGCTTGCACGCCGCACCGGCAGGTGGTAAGTATTATTCCCCTCGCGCTGGCGTTGTAGAGCCAGTTCTGCCATCCCTCGTGACACACCATGATGAGTTCGGCGATGCACGCGGCCCAGGGCTGTCATAAGCGGTACACGGGGAAGGCGAACATAGACGTGAATGGTACAGGCACGCGCGAGAGCGAAGAGAAGCACGAAAACGTCCAGCGAGGCGCAGATGTTTCGACTGGCACACTTGACAGTGGAAGAAACCGGAATGGCCATCCACGTGAAACGTGTCACGGTTGGTCAGGTCTCCGTACGCACCCCGTTCTTCTTAACACTCATGTGTTGTTACCAGCGCACGCTCTCCTCGCAATTCAGTAATGCATTGCACACCATGACGTGTTATTATGTACCAAGCTAATACTACACTTAGAATGTAACACTAATTCGACAATTAATACACCTAGTGATATGTAGCGCACAAGTACACCCTCATGACACAATCCTACAGTATTTGCAATGAACACGGTGAGCACGTTCGAACAGATTCCAGGCCGAGAGTGAAGCATTTGGATCACTTCATGGAAATTGCAACGGACAAATTTTCCACCGCCTGTGGTTCGAGTTTGAAGGAGTTACGATGACCAAATACCATACTGGTAGTAATAAGTAACGGTAAATCAGGGCCATTTTAGTTTTGGGGCTCACCGGTTCCACCAGCGCAGTAGCTCGTCAACTTCTTGCATCTTTGTTTGCGTCTTTGGCTGCTCGAACCAATCAACTATGTTGTGGTAAAACACACCATAGTCAAAGTTGTCGTCCTGGAGACACCAGGAGGTGCGACTCGACAACGCGAAGCGAAGCTACAGTTTGTGTGTTAGTTTTCATAGACACATAATGAAACCGACATACCTGGACAGCGGTATATGCAATTGCACGCGGTTGAACTGATCGCATCTTCAGAATATCAGCAACGTTGCGGCGAGTATGAACCTCCTGCATGGCCCTGCAAGCTCTGATTGGCCGAGGTTGATCCTCCATAGCCTCCTCATCGCTGAGTTCCGAAGTGTCATTACGAGCAGAACTGGGTGATGTAAAAATACACCTAAATGCCTGAGAGTGTTTTCGGCACAGTAGCATTCGAAAAAATACAAACCACATACCCTTATGAGAAGTTCCCCTCTGAATAAGCCAACCGAGGGGTGTACCGCATCATACAAACCCTTCTCATACAGGAATGCTGGCCACATATGCGCGGTCACGGCATAGCGTGGGCGATATTCCCTGATTGCATTACGAACTCTACAAAGAGATCACAGAAAATGAGTCTTTGCGAGAGACCATACTTCCATGCTTACGGGAGATCAAACCAGTTGTAATCCACAGGGCAAAGGAGTCTCCCGGTAATGTTGTGGTCAAACCCCCTTCCTTGTTTCTCCCTGGCGACGAGAAGAGGTTCAGGCGGCGGGTTTTGCTCATTAATCCAGGTGACGACCAAGGTTTTCAAGGTACTCGCGTCGTCTCCGCGGGCAGCACCAGCACCCTTCTGTAACTGGTTGCAAATGAGGATGAGAATCTGAAATCAGTCTGACATCACCTACGACGACTTACATTTTGACAAGCCGCAACCATTACACTTTCTTGGGTCGAGGGCTTCATGAGCTCCTTGATAGATGGGCACCATCTGGCGAGCTTCTTGTATGATCGGAAGGTGCGCCCTTGCCTGTCATGAGCAATCAGTAGAATACCGCGTAGGAAAACCTTGCACAAACACATCAGATGACTCTACAGATTCAAGTTCTTCCTCATTCTCCACTGAAATCATGCGGCGATCATATTCCGCGATCAAGTCGGTGACGGAATCGCCAAGGCTAACGAGCCGATGAATGACCCGGCCCTCACGAACATAAGAATGGGCGCTGCGAAAATGGACTTCAGAGGATGAATATGATTCGATTAGATACGTACAGAGTCTTTGTAAGCCTGTTGAATAGCGCTACATTCTCCTCCTCGAGCGTGGCAATACGTCGCTTCAAGGAATAGCGAGTTTTGACAGAAGGCATGAGTGGTTCGTTGGTCCACTCATCTCAGTTACCGGTCCTTAAGTCAGTTATGATCCGAGTACAAACTACGAGCCTGAATTCGAGAGCGGAGCTAATGACGCAGTACTTGATTTATGACGCCATAGCTGATCCACTGACCAGGAAGATAGAAGAGGCGGGAATTGAAGGAATATGCGACTCGACTGTTCGGGTGCACCAAAAAAATGGGGAAGTGATAACGTAAGTATTCAATCAATATAGACGGTCACTTGCGCCACTCATGGCCTGAGATTTTGATCAACAGGGGTACTCTTTGGATCCGAGTCCGCTCCACACTGTGGGCCGTTTGTTGCGCACTCTCTGGCCGCATCATCGCAAATTGAAAAGATCTCGGCAGCGGAATCCCATTCACCGCCGTTCATCGCACAGCCTAGTTGAATATGACTTACCATATCGGGCAACAGCTGTGACGCGTTGAATCTTCACCCAGTTTAAACCTTGCAAAACGCGTCGTGAATACTAGGCGTGTCCGAACGAAAGCTGCGCGAGACAGAAGAGAGCTGAATGCTACAGACGAAATTTATAATTTATACAGGTCGGGTACATCGAAACCTAAACAACAAGAGACTCGGAGGAACTCCAGGCATGGACATCGCACAACATTGTACTTTACACCTACTCCACTGTGCCTGCGCGTGATCATAGCTGGGTGGAGCCGTACGTATGCCCACCGTCATCTCCCCATCCTCGGCTGGGAGATTGCCTATCCCCGCCTGCCATGACATCCCCCCGACTGGCACCTGTACCTGCAGCAGCGTAGCCGAGCGCGAGGGCAGCTCGGGCTTGTCGTACCTCGCCTCTTGAGGGTTCGCGAGCATGCGTTCGAGCACGCGCGACGACCGCGCAGGCGTTCTGAGAAAGCCTTCCGGCATGAGTCTGAAGCTTGCCGGGACCATTTTTGGAAGGTGAGCGCCCCGAGTCGGAGTCGCGCTAACAGACCATTGTGCAAGCGATTTGGATTTACGTGGATCTGGGGAAAGAGGGATGCAATCAATCGACAAGGGCGCTCTGCATGGAGCTGTGGAGTTGCGCTGTTCCTTTCCTGCGGGCGGTGCCATTTTTGTCTTGGTGACAAGCGAGCTGGCATCATTTCGCCCGTTCTCGTAACATACAACGGAGGTCTAAGATTAGATGATTCCTTCCAGACTCCTTGTTGCTCCTTTTTGCGGCCAGTGCTAACCTTTCTCCACAGAACCTCGAGCTTCGGCTTTGGCTCCTTAGAGAAGGTGGAGTGGCCACTTGTCGATAGACGGACAGAAAAAAACGCCGGTCACAGGCCTGCCGAGGAGGTGGATGCAGGACCGTAGGGGTTGCTATGTTGCGGCGCCTGTCGGTACTTGTGCCGGCCGCCACGAGATGCGGGATTTCTTTAGTCGGGGGAGGACATGGACTATCGCCGATGTCGGTTTCTTCATCATCGGTCATTGTGAGGTTGCCGATATCCGTGAGAGTGGAGAGCCAACTACAACGAGTACGAATCGCATTAGCGACGGCGAACAGTCGAGAAGTGCCAGGTGCAGTATTGCACTTGATTTGCACTTCTTGTTGGGTCACGGCCGAAACCTTGCAGCTCAGATCTCCATAAGCGTACGACTTGGTACGACCGAACTTAGCCTTCCGGAACTGATCCAAGTCTTCGCGCCAAGAGACCGCATGACTGGAGTTGTCCATCATTACATAGTAACCTTGCAGTTGACAGCGGCTTCCTGAATATTTGTAGTACGTGCAATAGCCACCCCAACCGCTCATTGATCGTCCCCCAAACCCATCAGCAGGGTATAGGTAACTATTTATAATAAACTGATAGGATGTAGCAAACGCTCCGAGTCGTCCGTTACCTCCGTTGTGTTCCCTTGAACCCAGCGCCCGTTTCCCGCCACCGTCGCCTCTTCTTGAGCCAGAATACTCGCCAGTCCCCCTTAACACGTTTTACCGACTCCAAGGACTCGTCGGTCGCTGTCACCCTCATGTGCACTATACCCGGGTATACCCTAGAGCAACTTCTACTGACCCGTCCCCCATTGTGATTTTTCAAGCGCTGATACTAGCCAAGAGGGAGTCGAATTGGCCAAGTGCAATGAGCGCAATGGTAAGTGCAATAAGCCCTGGCCGGTAAGTCAGCTTATCGGACCGAAATGACTTAGAGAACTACTATGTCCGAGTCCTGTGACCAGTTCGACGACATGAGTTCGTCAACCCACGTACATCCCGCCTTCGACCGCCTTCAGCAAAGAAGGAAGACCTCGAATGGGAGCTCAACGTTGATCCCGTGACCCTCACTGGCAAGGAATTCGACGACACGATTCACGCTGGCTTTCAAGGTCTACATTCTGCCTTCGGTCGAGAGGTGAGACTCGGACCTCGAATGGGAGTTCAACGTTGACCCCGTGGCCCTCAAGGAGTTCGACGACATGATTCGCAAAGGTTTTGCGGATGCCTGGACGCGACCGTCACGGTGAAGATCCACATGTGCGTGCCCTTCCGTCTCGTCCGTGCTGCTGTGCCGTACTTTCGTGTCAAGGAGTGTCCCCTACTCGACGCGCGCGTCGCGCTCGATCCGATTCCTCGTCTTTCCTCGCAGGGCCCCGGTCTCGGGCTTCCACCGGAATGTCGGCCAGCAATGACAACGTAACGACGGTCTCGAACGGTCTGCAAAATCGTATCATTGGCACTGGGCAGGACCACATACAGTAAGATTATGACGCTGACAGCAGCAGAACGAGCCTCGGGACCGTTCGACAAGAGTCCAAGGTGAGGAGTCATGGTACTACTGTGGCTTAGCACGTCCTACGCACGAGGCTTACGGTGATCAATGAAAGCCCAGGAGATCATCGAAGTCGCCGTCACCGTCCCCAGAGTCTGCCGCCACCAGCGCGGCAGCGCGTCCGCTTCAGAGCTATGTAATCCGCCGAGAGGTGAGACCATTCACAGATATACAGCACCGCTTTGCGAATTTCTTCGAATAATCAGACATATTTTCAAAATCAATTGTCCGATGTACCGGGATTCCATGTTGGAAGATCAAACTATTCGGTTCAGCTGACCACGTCGGCGTTCTCAAGAAATTTTGGGATCATGACGGCGATCTCACGCCCCGCGATTATCTATGTGCCACAAAATACTTAGGTACTATGTATATGGAACTCTCTTACGGAAACTGCGCCCTGGTCCAAGCGTTGCCCGGAGAGACTCTGGTTGGTCCGACTCAGATACCCATATAGAATCGTGAATTGAGACAGATGACTTCAGTCTGGGGAGCACCTCTTGATCGCTCGGGGCGAGTTCGCTTGAACCCCCTTGGGGGCCTGCGGTAATGATGTGGTTCCAAAACTTTCCATAAGATTGGCGTGGGCTGGAGATCGAGATCATCGGCACCACTAGGGACCCGAAGTCGCAGCCAAGGTTCGAAAATGGGGCCCCACCTGGTACGTGCATCGGCGTTCTTAACACAGACGGCGCAATACAGTGGAGATCATCGATCCAGATGATGGATGGAACCGGTCCGCACTTGGTCAACTGGTGCCGAGTCGCCAGTCACCAGAGTTACATGGTCGTGTTGTGTGACGTCATGTGATTTCCTCTGAGTGGGCACTTAGTACTATCCCCTATAGTATATCTACAGAACCACACTGGTTAGCCGGAGCAAAAACGGACTTATTCCCATTTGGATTTCCATTGCGTTGAGCCATCAATAGCCAATGAAGGGCCTTGTTGATTAGTACATGTGGAATTGCTAATTTTGTTCTATTAGGAACTTCTACTTGGAGCGCTTGCGCAGCTTCATTCCATCTTCTCGATATGATGTGGTATGTCCCTCAGATAGATGTGGCTACAGTTCTGTCTCTTTCAAGGCCAAAAATCACATAGCTCGCTTCCCACAGCAACGACAGTACTTAGTTGCGCACAATGAATATGACTTACCATATCAGGCAAAGGCGGGGCTCGGAAGCACGTCGACGCATTGAATGGAATCACGACGCGATTGGAACTGTTTAGTACTTGGCTAAGGGTTTGTCCACTGTACTTTCATTAATAGAGTTGATGTGGCCTGGGATCACCTGTAGAGACCCACCGCACAAACCTACTCAGATGTTGCAACTCGAGGACAGATTTACCGTGTCGACCACCGGTCCGGGTGACGAGCTCAGGCTGCCGCTGCCTGTTTACTCTGAGTCTATTTTTCCAGCAGAAATAGAGCGACAGATCTTCATTGAAGTTATGGCAGGCTCCGAGTCTATGAGCGGTTTGCCTGCACACCTGGGCTGGAAATACTTACTCATTGCGAGGCGAGTTCGTTGCTGGCAAGGGTTGACTAATTGTTAGAAAATCCCACCTTTTCTAACAGATCTTCAGGTTGGAACCAATCCTGTATCGGACAGTTGACATTGATCATCAGAACAAAGCCGAGCGCTTTGCATCGTCGCTAGAACCTCGGCCAGATTTTGCCAAAACAGCTGTTCATGTTCTACGCCTCTGGCGCAGAGTTTCTCCTGCAAAAGCAACAGAAATCCTCCAATTCTGTCAGGGGTTGCAGGAACTCACCCTGGAAATCATCGTCGACCTTCCCGATGATCAGAACCCATTGCGCAGACCACTAAATGCTCTCAAGTTGACGTCGCTGTCAATAGACCTTTCATCAGGCTTCCATGGACCTTTCATCACTTTACCCAAACTTGGCCTCCTTTGTCGCATCACGCGACTTCACTTAACAAATGTTTGGGTAGCCCGACGTGGCCTTCACATAGGTCTTCACTTACTAAAACAGCTGACTCACCTCTCATTTCCTGCACATCCTCCCGGACACAAGATCCATACCGAAGTCTTGCGCTACATCCTAAAATTGTTCCCGAAACTCCGAGTTGCTGTCTTATGGGCCACTGCTTATGACGAAAACCAGCGGCTATACAACAACTCACTAGAGAAGAGGGGTCTCAATGATCATAGAGTTGTTATATTTGATGCAAGTCGATTCGGAGAACTTGAGAACAGTTTCTGGAAGCAAGCAGAGTTAGTTGTTCAGCACAGGTGGGACGCAAAGATCCGTACGTGTTCAATAGTTTGCATTTTGACCCTGGCTGAGCGAAGACAGGATTGAAGGAAAGCTAAAGAATTGATCATGACGGACGAGAAGTGCCGCCGCAGTGCGCGCTTAGTACTAGTATCCGTCCCTTGGTGCTCCATTCTCACGTTTTTCTCTTCTCTTACTCTCTTTCTTTCTCACTCTCGCATTCTTGCCGCGTCTGTTTGTGCTTGCGCGTCGTCTCACATCGTTCTCTTCTTCTTTCCTTTCTTTCTGCATGTATTATATCTACATGTTAATTCATTCGTTTTCATCAGTTCGCACACCAACGCCTGGATTGTTGAAACCAGACTCGGACGCAGCAGCAAGAAGTCGACGGAGCGGCGGCGCATCCGAGTCGGCCGATTCGGACCAGTACTCGGACCCTTTAGCCTCGGTAGAATCGGCGTCGGCTGCCTGGAGAAAACGACCCACGGAACCGGGCAATCCGCGTACCTGGCGACGCACACACACAATCGCAGTAGTCGTAGCTGCGCAAGCTACGAACCCGACCATCCCCCTCACCATAATCACTGACTCGCGGTACGTCATCGACGGCCTCACGAAATACCTTACATCCTGGGAAGACCAAGGATGGACTGACATCAGCAACGCGGAATGGTTCCAGCTCGCAGCTTACCACATGCGGCGCCGCGCTGTGCCGACCACTTTCAAATGGGTCAAAGGCCACACTGGATTACAAGGTAACGAACAGGCAGACCACCTAGCCAATTTGGGAGCACAGAAAAACCAACCGGACGATGTCAATCGAGACATACCCTGTAACTTCCAATTACCCGGTATAGAACTGACAATGCTGACCCAAAGCTCCGCATATGCAGCATTACGCGCACGACGCCACACACCGTACACAAGACACACCCTGCTCGACATGCCATCCACGACCTCACCGGAAACCTTGAGACCGACGCTACTATCTGGGCAGCGCTGCAACACCCCGATCTACGCTGACCTGTCCGTAATTTCCTATACCGCGCACTGACCGGCTCCCTATGTGTCGGAGACTTCTGGTCCCACACACCAAACTACGAAAACCGAGCACTTGAATGCACCCGCTGCCCGGATTCACTTGAAGATCTCGAACACATCCTCCTAGAATGTACCTCGCCAGAAACCTCAACCGTCTGGGACCTAGTCCGGGGCGTGTGGCCGACCGATACTGGAATATGGGAGGGCCCCAAAATAGGCCACATCCTCGGCTGCGGAACCATCACACCGCCGCCGGAAGGTCCACACGCATCTCCGCCGCAAAGCGGGGAAAAGCGCGTCTCAAGCGCATCCTACTCTCGGAATCCGCCTACCTGATCTGGGTAATACGGTGCGACCGGGTAATCGGCGGTACGCAATATAACGACTCGGTATTGACCGTAGACTCGCCTGCTCGGGCAGGAAACCACATGCAGCACGCCGTGTGCACCACACCTGGATGCCAATACTAACGGATCCCGACTCCCTACCCCGAAATTGGGTCACGAATCCAGAGGTTTTAGTGGGTATCAATCTATCCAGGCCCCCTGCTGTCAACGGGGACACCAGATAGTGTACGGAGCCCCACACCCCCTACATAGGTAGGGCGTGCGTAAGAGCATTTTCCCTCGGACCGGTCGCCCTAGGTCGACCGCCTTTCGTGTGTATTGTAGAACTAGCTCTGTCGGTTGCTACATAATGATATACACTTGTCCAAAAAAAAAAAAGAATCGGCGTCGGCTGCTTCCGTCGTCTCCACATCACGAGCTGGCTCACCAGACTCCGCCAGATTCCGCGGGTGGACGGCGAATTCCAGCGCCGGAGTACGCCGGACTCCAACTTTTCACCCTTTGCCCTACTACCGTTTCTGTCGTTGCTGCTGCCGTCCATTGGGTGCGACGATGGACTGTCAACCTTGCTGGAAGACCTCTGTGTATCGTCCTCTCCCACTTCATATCTCTTCCCATCCCTCGAAAGTACGTCGCAAGGTGCTCCTATATTTTCTCAGTCCATTCTTACCGTGGTCTAGTGTCTGATAACGTCCCGAATCCCTCGCTCCCTAGCAGTGGCAATGTCTCACAAAGTCCGTCTACTGAATCCGTCTGGCTCTATCAAGAACGCCCCCAGTATGAGCGCAAGTGCGACGAATGCAAAGAACCTCTATGCTGGCGCCGGTCAACGAACAAGACGGGTCGGTTTCTCGGGCGGTGGTACACCGTCGTGAGTTTTCTCGTTCGTTGGTACTACATCGTTGTACTGATCCCGTATAGTGCCCAGCCGCTGGCCCACGTTGTGCGCTCTTCAAATGGGCTCCTGGTTCTGCGCATGAGGTGGCGCGAACAAGCAAGTCTCGCTCCCCAGACCTCGCAAGCACGGTGGGACAGCATGTCAACGAGAAGGTAGATCCCGTCGTGTCGCTCGATCCGGGGATCGCGGAGAGGTGTCGTCCAGAGGGTGGGTGGGGACGGAGAATGGCCCCTTAGGAAGCTTTCGCACCGCAGGCTCAAATACTACGTCACTCCACACAGGACCGGTCCGTTTCCTTACTCCCCCCCATTCACACGCGCGACTGAACACATTGATCGCCGGTACATGAGCTCCGAGTACGTCCCTCTCTCGTCCCCTCACCCCTCCGTCACCCCCTCTTCGCAGCAGCTACCTCCAGTCCTGTCGACGAATACGAGGGCGTTTTGGCGACGACAGCAACTGCACGGGGCTACACGCTACACCTAGGTCCCAGATGATGGTCACGAAACGGCTGTGCCGTCGGGCGCTGACTCGGAACCTCGAGTCGACTGGTGGGGCATCAGCGGACGAAATACGCAGTTCGAGGGGAGTGCTAGCCCTCCTGTCTGTACTTCGCAGCCGTCATTTGATCTTATCCGCATGACCTAACGGTGTATTGAGTGTCACAATGCACTGGCAACGATGTGATAAATGTACACTAGTTTGAAGTTGAATACAATACAATACACACAATGCCTATGGCGGTAATGCCATGCTATTTCATATCAGACAAGTACAATTGTAAGATCAGAAAGGTGAAGGGCATAGTCGGCAAACGTTTACTACTTTATGCGTTAGGTGGTCTGAAAAAATGCGAATCAGAGTCTAAGCAAGAAAGAAACCTAAAAAACTCACATTTTCCAGTTCTGTGGGTCCAAAGCAGCAGCCGAGCGCCGAGTATATTGAGGCGGTAAGGGATAATTTGCAGGTGGTTGCATGGAGGGGACGGTAGGGGGCACCAATCCACTTGGCGTTGGCCCGGCAAGCTGATCCGCATAAACACCGCCAATCCTTACCTCATCGCTAATATCAAAGGCCCAGTCGTCGATGTGATGCATTTTAAGGCCTTGAACAGTGCTTTGGAGTTTGCCAGGCGGTGGAATTTCACGAAGCACGAGCATGGTATAATATGTCTCGATAGCGGTAGTTTCATCGCGCACCCAGTCGCTCTTTTGCAGGCGGGAAAACTCTGCCCTTTCCAAGCGAATAGCTAAGTGCCTATAAGTCCGTGCTATGTCCATTTCGAGTTAAATATTCATATAAATTCATAGTTGCACACTTACCCCTGGGTGCATTCCATCCTCGAGGCAAGTCTCGCTCAGTATCCAGCGTAGAGATATCATAAGAGAGACCATAGGTGCCTTCAGGCATATTCATGATTGTAAGGAGATCATCCGCTTGGATCGCGGCTATGGCTTGCACCAGTTGTGCCATGGTGGGACTGGGCCTGGTCACCCGCAAGCTCTGGTACTAAATATTCCATAACGCATGGCGACTCGTGCTCAGTATAATGCTTCCATAAACAGAACGCCGCCATGTTTGCTCGCGATGACGAACTTTGTCAGTCATGCTTCATATTTTCTCCCAACTCCAACTGCTGCGCACAGTTGCGCCGAATCCAGTGGACGGGCAATTGCCATAGCAGTCAGCATCACGTTGGAGTAAGTACATTGCTCCCTGTTGAAGGGCGCAGCCCAAGGTCTTACCACACCTTTTCATTAGCGCAGAGCCACGATCCAATGATCCCATGACATTCATTCATGTGCCATGGCTACATGCGGCTTTGCTCCACTGGCTAAAATCATCTCGTTGCATTGGACTAGGCGGCACTTCCCAAGTCATGCTACGTCTCATACTTAGTTGATTCGTTGGAAAACTCCCACGCATCTGCTCTCTCCCAGGCCATTGACCTTAACCATAACCATGCCTAAGACCCCTCGTCCCCGTCGTCAAGCGTTCCACGTGAATAACGAGCTTACTGAGCGAATGGCTCAACGAATGGCTCTGTGTCTCAACAGGTATGTACTTACTGTAATCGCATCAACACTGGCTCATATCCTTTAGCTTTGATGAGCACGCAGGAGCTGTCAGAGGTGAAGATAACAGTACGATAACGGACGCATATGACAAAGTCCTCAAGAATGGAGCTGTGCTCCCACCTGGCGTGCCACGGAAAGTCCTCAGTGATTCTGAGATCGCTAGCTTGGAGCAACAATTGCGTACTCCAGCTCATACCACATACGAGTGAGTTTTCTTTCCATGTGTATTCGTAGTGGCATACGCTGATGTCTCGTCACCGATCAGTCACGTTTTAGCCTCACTTGTCGCACATAGCTTGTTGTTGTCTCATCTTGATGTAGTTGGACGCTTACCACCCGAGACTGCGAACAGAATACATGCCCGAACTGTAGAGTTGAGGTAACCAGGCACTTCGTTTGACAACACTCAATATGACAATAATGTATACAGGTCGCAAGCCAGAGCCAGAGTTCGAGGCCAGCCATTCTCGAGGAACTGATTTCGCCCGTTGGTACCACCAGTCCAACTTCCTATACTTGAACGACCTTCTTCTCCTACCTTGACTCCACTCGACCAAATCAACGTCCAAAGCATGTTAGGCTCACCCCCTGCACTCATGGACAAGACCTTTTTCTACGTGGACGCTGATCTTTACTACCGCATCATGGCCGTTGAATGGTCCAAGGATGCGCGCATTTTTCGACTCCAGTATGATGGTGTTCGGTGAGATAAAGTGGGTAATCTGTTGAGTATGTCGCTGACTATGCTGGTAGCACTGTGACAGATGACGTTTCTGAAAGTGTGATGAAAGAGATGTTGGACGGTAGTGCCATAGTTCAAGTGCAAGATTAAGTTGACTTTTGATGTTATGGACGACAGTATAATCTGATCGAACTTCCAATATCAATGCCATTCACTGCGAACAACTTTATGATCAGACCATAAATCAGAACTGAATCATAAATGATATAATCTGAATTCGATCTAACGAGCAAGACGACACGGATCGGACCGTGATCCTATCACTCGGGAAGTGCCGACTTGCCCTACTACTAGTAGTACTAAGTTCAAGTTCAGTCGAACTTGAAATCTCAGGCTCCGAGTCCGAGTCTTCAAGTTCTGCTCTGCCCACCCAGTGATCTTCGTTTCACCACCCTATGCCGGTATGTTAATCTGTGCAGGCTCGGTAATCATACCGTTCATCGCCAAGAGGAATACGACGGAGTCGACGGGGTATGTTTGTCCGTCGATCCGAGTCAAGTCCGCCTACTACTGTGTCGTTTCTAGTTGGCCACAAACGATCGACACTGGCAGAGACCGCCGACCGCAATGCATGCAAAACTCTCAGCAACACGCCAAGTATCATCTGTATCGCCCTAGTCGGCATTTCGCTGGCACGCTGCAGTGCGCCACGTCAGCTAGTAAGTCAGGCACCTCATCGCTGTGCCGAGAACTTCACCCCACACGCGTACATTTCTCATTGTCGAATTCCACGCAAGTGATACCGCTCGTTACCCTTTACTTTGGGATGCCCGGGTTACTACCACGGGGAACAGCGCTCCCATGTCCATCTCCACGGCCATGCCCCAGGTGGGGATGAACATTTGCGGCGATCCTACCTCTCCCTCTTCCTCTTGGACCAAAGTTTCCTCTCACCACTTGAGGATTGTGCAGTTCTGGATGCATGAATCCTCCACCTTTTCCACCCCGTCCAAACCGAATCGATGGTGGTACCAATGAGAGCGAGCTCATCGACTGTGTGAGGTCATCTACCGATGCAGGTGGACGTGCGCTCAATTGGCGGGGCGAAAGTGGTTTCGGCGAAACCGCTGGCGATCGTGCACTGGTCCCGTTATTGTACCGTGCATTTGGAATTTCCTCGCCAATTTCCTCTTCATCATTCCCGTCTTCATCGCCCTCATCTCCATCCCCTTCTTCCTCTCCAGCATCCCCGTCGCTCTCATCCTCACCTTCAGACTCCACGCCCATGTTTTCCCTTTCCTTCTCCTCGGTTCCCTGCTCTTCATTGTTGTCTCTCGGCTTCCATGTTCCTCGTATCATGCTCGCCCCGTCTCCCCACCTCTTCAAGAGGCCACCGACCCCTTTGTTGGTGACAGCAAAGAAATATTCCTTTGGGTATGAGTGTGTTTGAATGAGATGTAACCTCCATGCTTTAGGTGTCGAAAACAGGCGCGGACATGAGACTAGATGGCAAGCAAACTATCTCAACCGCCACCCTGCCTGAGTGTCTCGACTCCTAGTACGGATCGACAGGGAATACGTACGATCTTTTCTCCTCTCTCCTTTCGCACAGCAGCAAGTGGGTCGTGACACTCTGTCTGATGCTGTCGATCGTCACTCACTGACGTCACGAAACCCCCGCAACGAGAATGCTCACCAACTCTAGGGGCCGCGCGTCTGGAAAGACACCCGCACCCTCGCTGCTCGCATACATGTGCATGACATTTTCCATAGTGAATCTCTCGGTCGCGCAAGGTGGCGATCGGGGTGGGTTTGTTGTGTGGTGGATTGCAAGTGGGGGAAGCCTGTAGATTAAGCCTGAGGTGGCGCGTGTATCGTTCGTGCGAGAGGCCTTGTACATCGGCGCTAGTTCTTGATCTTTTTGTTGTGAATACTGAACGTCCGTGGTGGACGACGATGGCGGGTCTGATAATCGGGGAGAAAGTGGTCGCTTCGAATGGTGCATCGTTGGCAGATGGCCCAGTAGTAAGCCTGAGGAGGTCGCGTGCCAAGCTGAGTCCTCACTGGCAGGTTAGCCTCGCTTACTAGCGAACTTCAAGTTGAAGCGGGACTGGCAGTCCGGTCGACCATTCGGCGTCAGTCTCCTCGCGGCGATGCAGGCACATGGGAGCGATATGCGAAACCGACGTTTTCTCCAGATGACTCGGAAAATAGCAACGTACATGGTCGACTCCCGAAGACCGCAAGAAACCCACATGTGAATACTACACGTCGAAAAAGCAATTGGTCAAACGTCACGTCGAGACCACCCACTGCCAGTGGCGATACAAGTAAGTATGACGGCCTCAGGCCATAGTCGATTTCTCATCCTCCTTAAGCCCTTTGTCTGTGAAGCGTTAAAAATGGATTTCCACAAAAAACTTCTCTAGACACCCATATGCATGGCCGGTATGTACTAGTATCTGCTCATCTGCTCGCTTGACGAGCTCAAGCAGCAACCTGCCAGTGATCGTTCGAGCCTGAGTGCTCCCGCTTGGTTCAAGTCACACCTGCAACCGACGTCAGTTCAGGCATAAATGCTCGCTCGTCGCCCCATGCGTCTCTATTTGAGGGCCGTCATGTTTCCCCACTGTGCTGCCCCTTGGAGTGCCAACACTCACCCCTCACCCCTCACTCCCCGCCGCGTTCCGTCAACCACACCGCTCGTTCGCCACTGCCGCTACCTGCCAGTGTCTTCGAGCCTGGTCAGAAGTTGTCGATGGTCCCCGCCGGGCCACCCCTCGTTGCTTTGCGCTCTCGGGTGCTCACTGGTTGTTTCTGCCATCTCATTCACTGCCGCTACTACCATTTATCTTCAAGCCTAGTAATCCGATGATCATTGCTGGTCGCCTCCGAGTCCGTCGTGTTTTGTCGGGCCTCAGCGCTCATTTACCCCAGCCACCACCTTTCCGAGTCTTTGAGCCCGATCGCTCGCTGCCAGTGATTCCCCACCGTCACGGCCCGGGTGCCTAGTAGTCAAGCCCCAGCGCTCGTAAGTTCGCCGCTCTCGCCACCTTTCAAGTTCTTTGAGCCCACCACTTCGGAGTCATCACCACTGCTGGCGCCTCTCTTTGTGCCCCATCGCTCGTCAATCGCCCCTCGACGCCTCTCGTCTAATCCCAGCTCTCGTCGGTGACCCCCGTCGCGTTTCATCCAATGGAGCACCAGTGCTCGTTCGCTGCTGGCACCTCTCTTCGAACTCCATCAAATGTTTGTCGTCCTCGCGAGCCCCAGTGCTCGTTTCAAGTTACCACCTGGGCTCCTGCTGTGTTTTTCGAGCTCCATTGTCGCCCCTGTTATCCAAGCGAAAGTGGCCAGTGGGCCCGGGTGCCCTGCCCGTGCAGCCGCGTCTTGCAGTCCGGGCCTTCAAGAATCATGCTGCAAAACTGCCCGCGACCAGTGCCACACTTTCGATGGCTCTTCGTTCAAGCGCAACATCCACTAGGCGAGTCACCACGATGCGAGGCTTGCGAACTTGAAGACCCTTACTAAAAAAGCAAGGTTGATAGTACCGGCATGATCATGTCAATATAACTTGAACTCAGAGTCACCACAACTTTCGACATGCAGTTTACGCTACCATTTCCCCGTTTCCCGCCGGCAGCGTGCGGCTCGTTCCTCGCGCTCGCCCCGGCCTGACTCGGAACATCAAACTCAAATGCCCGGGCCAAGGGCACCGTTCGCCCCGGCTTCATATCAGCGGCTTATATCTTTGGACCCTTCAGATGAGCTGACATAGTAACGATCTGCAGTTTTACGGTCTGGGGGATGTGTCGCAACTCTCCGCCCGACGTCAGCGGCGGCAATGTGGTACCACTATTCCCCATAAGTAGGTACCTACTTACAGTAGTGAACCAAGCTCACCGTATCGAATAGCGGTCTAACATTTTTGGTTTAGCTGTACGCTTGATCCGGCATCATTCCCATCGCCCTTATATGTAAGTACTTACGTATGTACGTATGATGAATTTGCTCCACCAAACGGGATCAGATTAGGCAAGTATGTTCCGAGTCGTGACGTACTAGTAGTGATGAATCTGGTCGTAGTGCATAAATGGTGTGTTGACTCAACCCATGGGTGTCCACGACTCCACGTCCACATTGAACCATGCCAGATGCTACTACCTCAGACCAGCAAAGCGATACCTCAAATACTCTCGCCACACTGAAACGGCGGGTCGCCACCTTGGAGAAAGAGAACCAAGAGCTGCGAGAAGTGCAACAGCAGCCTCAGCGGTATGGTTTCAGTATTTTCGTCCTGTTACCAACAGTTTACCATCCTCTCTAGCCGTCGTGGAGACAAGCTTCTATCGGCTGGACGGCTCATCAGGAGGCTTGTAACTTTGGCCGATCGCGCTGAAGATATAGTGGGTGAGGCTGACCGTCGTGCCTGTCTTGATGATCCCAACGTCAAACATTCTGATGAGTAAGTTCCACCAAAGATTCATGAGATTTGTGTTGGTATTTCAGCAGACAGAACCGTTTATTCTGCAACTACAAGATGTTGTTGAAGTGGATTCCGTCTCTCAAGAAAGAGTTCTCGCCCGAGAAGGACTCCCAGGAACTCGACTATGTTTATAATCACGTACGTATTTATAGATGTCTGATGACTTCTTGTTACTGACCAGACTCGAGCTCAATAAAGGCGCAGACGGTGCTCGTGGTGACGACGCAGCGAGCCTCAAACTAGCGGTGGTTGGCTGGGTGATGGCATCCTCTCCTCCGGAGCCTGCTCTCGACCTCCGCGACAAGACTGGACGTGGTTTTTATCATGACGCTACTGGGCGACTCCTCTGTCCTGTAGATTTCGACTGGGACAACCCGCAGTGAGTTCCGTTCCTCGTGTCACTGCAATGATACTGAATTGTAATAAATGTAGACATCGAGCTGGTATTAGGGATTTCCACCCTGACTTTTTCGTAACCGAGGGCGCTTGGCCCAGGTTGCTTTACAAGGACGGGAAGTATGACCCCGACGAACCAACAAAGGGTCTCTTCAAGCACGAACTCTTAGTAAAGGTTAGTCGTCAACTCCTTCTCCCTGTTGGATGTAGCCGAGCACTTCACAGGCATTCAAGCACATCTTCACTTCGCCTAGCTCTGTAGCTTCAGACTTCGTGGTCAATGATGATCCCGATGACCCCATTGATCCCACACCAGGAACATCATCCGAGCCGCCTCAAAAGCGTCACAAGGGTCCGAGCGGGAAGCGCACACGTTCAGATATCGCTACCCTACTTGGCATGAGCACGGTTAGTCCCAGAGCCATTGCATATACTGCTGTCCAGGCGAGTCACATGCTCATGATATTCACGCCGCTCACATCTGTTGTAGTTACGGTTCGCATTATCTAGCTGCTCATCTTGGCGTATTGAAGATGAAGACTTCAACTACGCGCACTTCTATCAGAACATCATTTCATACTTCGAGGATGTGAAGACAGAGCAGGATCGGCAAGAAACCAGCCGACTTTTGTTCTGGTGGAACCGGTATGTCTGATTTGCTCGCACTTTGTGAACTCCTCTTCATCTTCATTTTCGATCCTGCAGCGCTGTATTCGGTCGCACCAATGCTAAAGTCTACCGCCCTCCGCCAAACAACATGTCCGTCGCAAGGACACTACGAAGCAGGCAGGGTGGCAATTAGTATATTCTTGTCCGATGCGTTGAATATAAGCTGTATGATTAGACGGAAAATCTCATGTTTCTGTCATTTGTTGTCACTGTAGCAAAATGAGGAATATATTCACTCGTGCCTTCTAGATCACCAAAATACACATAATCCACGGCGAGTCCAATACTTACACCTATGTAGCTTTACCGTCTTCCAGAATTGTAAGTACCAAACCCCAACAACACTGCGAGGATTTTCAAGCTGCCAATGACCGGTGGATCTTAATAAATCAGTACAATTTCGTCGTCTATGCGCTGCCAAATCCAGCCCGGAACATGTTGCCCGACGGGGTTAAATCGGTTGAATGTAACAATACAGCCTATCATGATATATTTTGACCATTGTAATCGACGTTTCATCAATTGGTCAACACAAACAACAAGCGTGGTGGTGGCCAGGAACAATCCAGAATGTAACTTCTTATCCAAGTCATTCTGGTTTGCAGTCATGCTCACACGACACCAAAAAGGTGCAATTTGGCACAGGGGGGGTTGTATATAATGTCATATAGTCTTAGATAATGTGCATTACAATGATTATACTCGTGCCAGCTTCGGTACACTATATAATAGGATTACAAGGGTCTGCAGGAAAAATCGGAAACCAGTGATGGAAACAACTTTGAAGTTTGACGTGCCTACCAAAGCGGGCAAAAAGCGGGCAACTCCCGAGTCTCCGATCCTCCAACAGCGGCGGTGCCGTCAAACCCCCTCCCCTCGTTGATCGATGGCTCGAGACTCGGTGGGTACTCATGACCCTCGGATTCGGAGAACGAGACAAGATTCTGACGGCTCGCGTGCGTACATCGTTATCGATCGTGC